>JANEYF010005747.1:30000-56304 GCA_029963845.1 Rhamnusium bicolor | reverse complement strand
TTCACTTGACGCGTATAATCCCTAAGTGGCAAAACTTTATAATTTTTTTCTCCTATTCCACTATTTTGGTTTTAATATGAATGGACTATTCCATATTACAGAGAAAAAAGTTAAAGGAAAGTAGTAGAAAATAAAAACGCAATTTGCTTAAAATCCATGAATTAGTTATATAAAATGTATTCATGGGTTTATCAAACAAGATGTTTTTTTGCTTGTTCAGAAGCAGCAAGATCATCAGAATTACAGTTATGAAACAAGATTATTAATCAGTTAGCTTACATAAACACGGCAACGCTGTAAAGGATGCCAATTAGTGTATATGGAAGTCATTTCGACTTTTACTAGGTAAAACATTTATATATACATATGGTGGTTGCCACCCTTAGCGTAAAGTGTAACGGATTCTAAGACGGTAGGTTTTAGAAATTTGTGTAGTATATTATATACACTGCTGTATATAGGCCGGATGTCACCCTAGTAGCTTAATGTACGGATGCTAACAGAACCAGAAAACGAAAATATGTATATATGTATATATATATATATATATATATATATATATATATATATATATATATATATATATATATATATATATATATATATATATATATATATATATATATATATATATATATATATATATATATATATGTATATATATATATAAATATATATATATATATATATATATATATATATATATATATATATATATATATATATATATATATATATATATATATATATATATATATATATATATATATATATATATATATATATATATATATATATATATATATATATATATATATATATATATATATATATATATATATATATATATATATATATATATATATATATATAGTCCTTAAGTAAAATATTCCGCAACTGTTTTCTTCTTTACTTATTTATTACTTAATAAGCTTCTTTTCATATTATTTACTATTAACCATATTATTTGTATTAATATCTTCTATACTTGCTTTTCTTACAAATGCTTGTCTCTTCCAATATAATTAATTACCAAACAAAATTCAATTCCAAAAACAGAATCTTCACAACAATTTCATTTGCTTTCATTTTATCCTAATTTTATTTCTTGTCATTGTCATCTATTTTTTATGACATATCCAACTATTATTCTATTTTCATTGTTACATTTATTTTACAATATTTTTTAAAACTTACATTATCCCTTTTTATATACTTATTATACTTCCTAAATACAAGTGATTAAATATGTCCTATTATCTTTTTTTCTTTATTTAATTCCATACATATATTGATGCATATTTATCTCAATTTTAATATATTTTTTTAAATTATTTGAATACTGTTCGTGATACACTAATTATTTCATTTTAAATATCTTTTATTACTACTGATGTCATAATTACAATTAATTCAGGTAATTACTGCTAAAACTTCCTTAATCATCATCCTTCATTAACAATTACTATAAACTGTTGTTAATTTTCTTTATTTCTTTAAAACTCTTACGTCTATGTTACCATCCTTTTCATTCCCCCCTAGAAAAATATTTTACAAGACATTCTTGTTCTTTTACAATTACTTATCTATTATATATTATTACATAAATATGAATATAATAATTTTATATGAAATATGCTTCTTATTCTCTTTGTACATTTATCAATTAATTTATGCATATTTAATTTCTCTATTATACTAAGATTCCCTATTTTAAATATAATTTCATTTTCAATTTTACTATTTACTTTCATTTCCAATGGTTTATTTACTACCACACTATATACTACTATCTATTAAAACAAATATGTATCTTATTTTAATTTTTACCTTCTTTCTATATTTATAAAAAATTTTATACGGCTTTTCATAATATATTCTTCCTTCATCTACTTTCAATCCATGTTCATAAATATTAGTAACCCTAGTTTTATAAATGAATAATGCTTTATACTTTGCAAATAAGTTTTTAATAACATCTACAAACTCATTAGGACAATTTAAAATACTATTTTTATTCTTATTTTCCTTCTTTGATTTTTTCCTTTTGCTCTATCATTACATTCATAAATTTATATTTTGGCAAATATTATTTATTATATTTTGTTGCTTATCTTTTATATTTGCTTTTTCAATAAAATTTATTTGTGATTTTCCTATTTCAAAATATCTCTTTTTTAGAATCAACTAGTACCTTATTTTTATTTAAAAAATCATTTTCTATTAATACTTTAATATTCATCCGACATTATAATAAATGTGGCATTTTTTTTTTTAATTAGCTGTTACTAATTTTATTTTACTTGTTTTTATAATATTATCATTAAAATTATCAATATTCTTATTTATTATATTTTCCCCTATTAAACTAACTTCTGATCCTGTATCTATTAAGCCTATTAGCAAAATCTTATTACACATTATATTAATAAATGGTAATTTATTATTAATTATATTATTACTTTTATTTTGTTGCTCTATTTGTATAAATTCATATTGATATTCATATATTGAATTTACTTGTTTGTTTATTTGATTTACATTTCTTTCTACATTCTTTTGTTGTGAAAATATTCTCATTCATCATTGTAATTATTTCATCCCTTTTTTGATATTTTCTTTTATCAATATTTTCATCTTCTTGCTTAATATTCTGAGCAAATTTTTTCTATAATGCTTATCTTGTTTCTGTATATAATTATTCCTTCTTACTTGATTCTCATATTTTATTATTTCATTATTCATGTAATTATTCTTCTGATTTATTACTTGTTCATTACACATTCTATAATCATATCTTCTTTTACAACTCTTTGTTTCATTACTTTTCCCATCTTCATCATTTCTCCTTCCATATCCATTTCTTCCAATATACCTATTATTTCTTCTTTCATAATTATTTCATTCATACTCATAACCTTTTCCATATTCATCATATTTATTTCCTTACTCATTTCTACCATTATACTCATTTCCTCTTCTTTCAAAATTATTTCTTTCATACTCATAACTTTTTCCATATTCATCATATTTACTTCCATATTTATGTCTACCATTATACCCATTATTTTTTTCTTTCATAATTATTTCTTTCATACTCATAACTTTTTTCATAGTCATCATATCTGCTTCCATAATACCAACTTCCATCATCCAATATCCTTAAATATTCCATTAACTTTTCTATTGTATTAATTTGTTGAATCAAGATTACATCCCTAACATTTTCAATAAAATATCTAGCAAATATCTAAACATTTCACTCTCTTGTAGTTTTTGTTCCAAATATCGCGTAAAACTATATTTTATTAATACATATTTTTCTTTCGTCAACTTCCCGTATTTACTATACCTAGCATTAATTAATTGCTCCCTTATTTTATTCTGATAATATCCCCTCCCCCACATAGTTTTTAATAAACAAATTTTTGACTCTTCATAAGTTTGATGTTTCTCCTCAATTACCGAATACCACATGTACTAGCGAAATAAAAGGACTGCACTTAACTAATAGTTTATTCAATATAAATCTTAGGCCAATGGATCCTTCTCTAGAAAAACTAAACTTCAAACCAACATAAAAACATATAACACGAGGTTTCCCTCGTGTAAAGCTTACAAAATAAAATTACAACGAGTTACATATAGTTAAAACACATAAAGGGAAATAACTTCCTAAATAGCAAAATTCCATAAAAGTTTAAATAAACCCCAAGTCCACCCATGAATTTAGCTATTGTTCAACCCCGCTTAAAGTTAAAGTGACTTACAGTTTGCCGTAGCCAGTTCGCACCACCCGAAGCACCCACACGCTTTCGTTGGGAAACCTGCTAAAAACTTCTTCCTTCCTCTAAATAACTGTCTAGGAACTAACCTGTGGTTTATTCCAACACAAGTGGAACAGCAAAGAAAAGAAACCCAAAATGTATGATTTGGTTTTTCTCTGTAAAACCTGCGAGCTTTGTAAACACTGCAGTAATTATAACGAATCTTCTTTCTAGCAAGAAACACTGTTCAGGCTATAGACTTTAATCAAAAAATACTGGTAGACTTCCAGTCCCCAGCTAACAAACCCCCATATCAAATTTCCATAAAATCCAGTACTGCATACTTAATATAAAGTATACCGTCGTTTTAATTAATAATTGCATTCACTTTCTGAGAACCCGCTTCGAGTCCTCCTCTCGGTACGTCTGCCTAGTCTCTTCTGGTCTCTCTAGTTTTTTGTCTCCGCTCCACCACAGGCCCCATCGCCAATACTCTCCACATGCACACTTCCTTGAAAACCCCCACTATTGCCCTAGCAATTGTTACTTGTAAGCACTTTTAAAGTTAGCTTAAAAAATATGCATAAATATAAATGACACGTACACCGTGGACCAAACAGTAATAATGAATTGGGTTAATTAATAAATTAGACTATAATTCCATTTCGAGGACCGGCTCATCACCCCCTCTTTTCGTTAAATGAAAATAACCAAACTCAATTTGGATTTGAGAAAAACCAAACTTAAAATGAGAAAAATAAGAGAATCGTTCCTCCCCTTTTAATTATCAACTACGCCTACAACCTAGCCGAGACACTGAAATTGAAAGATTTTTACAGTTCTTGGGGAACTGAATAATGATGCTTTAAATTAACCACATTTTGTTTACCCAGGAAAAGGCCCGTTGAGTTTTCCTGGATCAAATACGGATTATTATCAAACTTTTGAATAACCGTACACGGTCCTCTATATATTAAGAAAATTTTTTTTTATTTTATTATCTTCAGCAGAAGATAAATTATGATTACGCACTAAAACTTTATCTCCGATCTGGAAAATTATTTCTTTTCTACCTGCCAAGCGAGCATTTCGCTTTTCCGCTTTTGAATGCAACCTCTCTTTCACAATCTCGATTCGCTCCCCCACTGGACAATTATGTTCAAGGTACGATACTTTGAAAATAAATTTATTGGTCGGTTCTTTACCAAAATGTAATTCTTTCGGAGAGAACCTGGAAGAATCGTGAATTACCCTATTAAGATATCCTTCTATCTCCTTTAGTTTATGAGCCCAGTTCCCATGAGAATCATGACAATAAGCCCTCATTAACCTACCAATTTCCTTGTTTATCCTTTCTGTCATATTTCCTTCTGGAAAATATATATTAGTATGAGCTACACAGATGTTATGTTCTTGCAGCGTTTTATACCATAGTTTACTACTGAAATACGTGGGATTATCTGACAACAATGTTTTTGGTTTACCAATTTTTGGAAAGTAATCATTCACTAAACGATTTAAGGTACTCTTACTGGTTGATTTTTTTAAAGCGTATAACGCCATGTTTTTGCTAAACGAATCAATGATAGCTAACAAGTACTGAGACCCCCCTCGATGTAGACAAAGGACCCATAGTATCAAGACTAGTCAAATCATTTGGTTTCTCTGCCAATATGCTATGCATTCAACCAAAACTCTTCGGAGACACCTTACTTTTTTGACATAATTCGCACCCTGCCTAATAACTTTACGGAAACATGGCCAATAATACCATTTCTTCAATGACAAAAAGCATTTTTCAACACCAAAATGTCCATTTTCGGAGTGCTCTTGTAGAATCAAGTCAATTAAATGACATTTGGGAATATACAACCTGCAACCCCCTTTAGACGACTTGCGAAAAATTAACCCCTCATGCAGAAGAAACCAGTCACGGTACCTCTTCTTACCTCCTGATTGCAATTCATTAATTATTTTATTACAGAAGATATCCCTCCCTGTTCCTGCCTAATATTGTCAAAATTGCTCCTAACCTTCTTTTCTAACTCTGTCATTTTGATAGCACAAACCTGTACCCAATTGACCGAAGCTATTTCAATTTTCTTTCCCGAGATATTTACAGGAAGTAACCTATCCCCTAGATATCTCGATAGACTATCCGCAATTTGATTACTACTACCTGGTATATAAAGAATATCCACATCGAATTCTTGGATATATAACACCCAACGAGTTAACCTTGAATTGAGTAATTTGCAAGATTTAAGAAAAACCAATGCTTGGTGGTCTGTGACTACAGTCACAGGTTGACCTAGCAAAAATGTACGCCAATGACGAAGCATTTCTACCACTGCCAATGCTTCTTTCTGTGTAATCCCATAATTAATTTCCGCCTCTTTCAGGGATCTACTATAAAATGCTAAAATATTTTTTTCCTTAGTTACAGGATTTTCCTGAAATAAACAACCTCCTATTGCATAGTCCGATGAGTCTGTTTGGACATAAAACCTTAAGCCTGAATTTGGGTGTTTTAGAAGTATTAACTCACCAAAACGTTGTTTAATAAGATTAAAACAATCTTGTTCTGCAGAAGTCCATCTCCACTTAGTATTTTTCTTTAAAAGCCGTTGAAAAGGAACTAATACCTTGGCCAAATTTTCGACATACCTTCTCTCATAATTTATGACTCCCAAAAAAGCCTTTAAATGTTTTACGTTTCATGGTACAGGAAAATCCCTTATGCTGCGAATTCTTTCTTCATTAACTCGAATACCCTCAGCTGATAAAATGTGGCCCAAAAAATCGACCTCTTGTCTAGCAAACCTTGATTTAGACAATTTAATTGTCATGCCTGCCTCGGACAATTTCCTTAATAGAACTTCCAGATGTTGCAAATGCACCTCAGGATTTGGGGAAAAAAATTAGAATATCATCCACATAGGGGATTATAAATTCTTCCCCAATAATTTGCTTCAACCTCTAATAAAACTAGCTACAGCCGTAACTAATCCAAAAGGCAAAACTTTAAAGACGTAAGTCTCACACCCAAGCGAAAACCTAGTGTATTTCCTATGACTCGGACAGAGAGGAATCTGCCAATAAGAAGAGAACAAATCAATAGTGGACAAAACTCGGTCTTTGGTAAACTTATACCATAAATCGTTAGGATTTGGAGGAGTAATATGATCATTTTCCACCCGTTTGTTTAAATGTCGCGCATCTACACATATTCTGACTGAAGACGTGCCTTTTTTCTAACTAACACTAGTGGACTAATATATTCAGTTGGGCTCTTCTCAATAATACCCCATTCCAACATTTGACAAAATTGTTCTTTCACTTGCTCCCTTAAAAGCATGTGGAATAGGAAACGATTTAAAATAAAATGGAGAGTAATCCTTCCTCATGTTCATAGCATCGTATAAGCCCTGGCTTATCAGTAAATACCGGACTATATTTAATAAATAAATTAAAAAGCTTTTGCTTTTCTGGGCCATTGAACATCTCTGCCCTATCAGCAACTGCCCTAATTTCCTCAAACGAATACTCTAGCTTACTTGAAATCCGTTCTCCCGGCCTAATCCCCAGAATCTGCCTGTATCTCACTCACTCGTAAACCTTCCCCCTCCCTTGATTGAACTTAATATTGACAATAGTACCATCCTCACGATGATATTTAATTAACTGCTTACCCGGTAGGAGTTCAATGTTATTATTGACCATCCAGTCCATCCCCAAAATTATATCTCTAATTAATGACGGCACGACCACAAACACGCATTCAAAACGTTCTGATTGACATCTAAACCCTAAATATACTTGCTCCGATATTTTCTGCGCTCGGCCTCTCATAGCCCCTATCAATGTTACGCCACTGACCGGTAAAGTGGGAATTACTTTATTCTCATTTTGAATTTTCTTCAGAAAAGCCGAAGATATACAAGACAACTGACTTCCGGAATCGACCAGAGCGTTGGCGAAAGTATCTTTTACCATTACGGATAGAGTAGGACACTTTTATATGGTAGAAGGACGGTTAACCTCTTCCTCTTCTAAAAGCTGTTCCCGATCGACATCAAATAAGGAAGCTTGCATCACCCCCTCAACCCTCTCATTTCCCGACGTATTGACCACATTAGACTCGGTTACTTAGTCCCTAACATTAACTGGATTCTCACGTAATTGACTTGCATTACTAGAGTCGCTAATCAAAGCGACTCTAATAATAGCCCCCGTATTTCTTGAGTTATTTCCCTGCAAATGAACCCCTCCTTGCCGCTGGGGTGGCCTCTCCGTTGTACCCCTTTGTCGGCTGTTATCAAATTCTTGATCTTGCTTGTTTACAAAATTTTGTTCGAGCCCTCTATTACTGTCATCAAGCCACTGGAGTTGTTTTTTAAAATCCTCTAAATGGCGAGACGCTTTTAGAAGTAATTGATTTGGTATCGGAAAATGTTGTACTAATAAATCTATTAATTGTAGATCACTAAAAGAGGTAGGAAGATATTTTACTTCCTTAATTAGTGACCTAATATACGAGACTCGCGAATCATACCTCTCAAACCATCTACCGAATTTTAAGTTGTCATGGGCCTCCCTCTGGGCCTCAATACACCAATATTTTCCAATGAAGACTGTTTCAAATTGACTAAAATTAGTCAACCTGTCTTCCGCTTCGTCACCCCATTCTGAAGCTCCCCCTGTTTTATAATTATTTATTTATTTATTACAATTTCTTTATAATATATTTTATAGTTTATTTGTTCTCTACTTGTTTGCACATTACTAGGCGTGCCACACTTGACTTAAGGTCGATTTACATTTTTCCTAACCAGAACTAAAACTAAAGCCTAAGTTACATTAAATTATATCAATACATAACACGTTATTTATTATTCTTTTTTTTTTATTTTAATATCTAGTTCGAATCAGAATCAAAACTATTAAATTCGGATATATAGTCCTTTAAATAATTAGGTGGCTTAGATTTCCTTTTTCTTACATTTTGGTTTACATATTCAATACGTTTGGATTCAGTAAATTCCATATGAGCAAGTGGATCTAAGTTATCATCATATATCGCTGGCTTGGTATTACAAGGTTGCATGTTACATTTTTTGAGTTTTTAGAATTACAAGGTTGCATGTAGCCGGAGGTATCTTTAGCTACTTCCCGATTGATGGCAGCACACATCAAATAAAACTTATAAACAGTAAAACTTGGGTGCATGTAGAATTTCACAGTTGAGTTAAGTTACAGAGTTGTATGTTTCACATACAACTTTGTTTATGTAACTGAGCTGCCTGCGTGTTTTTAAGTGCACATACAACTTTGCGTTTCTATCGTGTTAACAATATTTGCTGGTAATCCTGATGTGTTCAGTGAATAATTACAACAAACAAACATTGCAATATAGGGAGAAAAACATGGAAACCGATTTTGAAGAGGACAGTGACGATTCCGTCAAAGATCGTGATTTTATTCCTGAGGAATATGACCAAATTTACGAAAGGTATGTAAAAGTGGTGTTATGTTCCTAATTAATTATTTTTAATTAAAAATGCTCTAGGTACAGTGAATTGTCTGAAGAGTCTTTTCAAGAACAAGTAGACGAAAGAAATGAAACAGGCAGTAGTACCGAAAATGCCGACAATAATGGCAAAATAATGAACAATGATATGACTAACACAGGTGGTACTGGTGCTACGTATATCCATTCAATATTTTTCGTCAAGGTTAAAACGGTTTTATTTTTTTTTAATTAAAAAGGAAAAAAATGGGAAAACTCGTGATAAAAGACAGAAGGGGAGAAATCCTGAAAACTGGGAATCCAACAAATGAAAAAAACTGCATGAAAAAGGTCTTGAGTACATCTCTTCCAGAAAGAAAGTCATTCCTTCCAAGAGAATACAAAATACGAAAGATTGTTTGGATAAATGATTGTGGAAATGTGGTAGAAAAATTACATAGTAAGAAAGACAAGAAATATTCAATGAATTTTATAAATTATCTACGGCTGAAAAACGTCTCTTCATACTCTCAAATACCAAAAAATTTGTTTCTGAACGTCGCAGAAAGGGAAAAACGGTGGAAAATTCTCAAACAACTGCAACATACAATAATTTTTTTTAATGTCAACTCAAGTCAAATTCAAGTTTGCAAGAAATTTTTCACAGGGACGCTTGCCATAAGCCAGAAACCGATTTATAATGCTCATAAAAACAAAAATAATTCTGCAAACACACCCAGCAGGAGTACAATGGATAAACACAAACAAAACATTTCGGAAGAGTCTATCAATCTCGTGAAGGAGCATATAAACATGTTTCCCCGCGTTGAGTCACACTATTGTCGAAAAGACTCAAAACGGGAATATTTAGAGTCATCTCTCAACATCCGCAAAATGTACGAACTGTACACAAACTGGATTCAAGAAAGAAATCAAAGTCCAATAAAGGAATCTGCATACAGAGCCATATTTTGCAAAAATTTTAATCTGCATTTCCACATTCCCAAAAAAGATAGGTGTGACCTCTGCGAAGAAATTCGTTTATTAAAAAAAATAATAGAATGTCTGAAGAACGAAAAAGTGTATATGACGATCACTTGAAGGAAAAAGAAACAATGAGGAAGGAACGAAATAGTGATAGAGAAGGGAAAATACCAGTACTCTGCTTTGACTTAGAAAACGTTCTCAGCTGCCCTAAGGCTGAAATAGGTTCTTTCTTTTATAAAAGCAAGTTCGCAGTATACAATATGACAGCCCATCTGTCGACTACGAAAAAAAGTATGCTGTGCACTTTGGCCAGAAACATTATCTGGTAGAGCCGGAATTGACCTTGCGAGTGCAGTGTATAAAATATTGGAACAAGTTATAGAGGACAATCCGGAAATGGAGTCTTTAATTCTGTGTTGTGATAGCTGTGTGCCACAGAACAGGAACTCAATAATATCTTTTGCTATGGCTCATTTTATTAAACATCACGAAAACCTGAAAACAATTACAATGAAGTTTTCAACTCCTAGCCATTCTTGCGTGCAAGAAATAGATACGGTACACAGCTGCATTTAAAGAGTCATCTCCAAATCCGAATATTTTTCACCAATATCTTTAATGCTTCTACTTCAAGTTAACCGCCAGACACCATACAAAATTGTTCAAATGCAATTGCCAAATTTCATAAATTTTGAAGATTGTTAGTCACAGCTAAAGTACAACCAAATTCCATACACAAAGGTGTCACAACTCAAATTCACTAATTCAGTGTTTGAAGTGCAATATAAAACCTCCCATGGAACCACTGAATTTCAAACTGTAAGCATCAAACATTGCAGAAAGACAAAAAATGAAAGTGTCTTAAAAACTTTACCAACTCCAAAACCCATCAAAACAACGCATGAATTGCCACTAAAGAAAATTGATTCTATTTTGTCTATGTATCGATGGATGCCTACAGTGGACAAAGAGTATTACAATGCTGTACTACCAAAGAATTCATCTTCAAAGGACAATGCAAGCACTAGCCAAAAGAGAAAAACAACTTAACTGCTCTGCCTTTTCTTTTAATGTATATGTATAATGTGTTTACGTCACAGGAATTATTTGTTTATGTTAAATGTCAATTATAAAATACCGTTTTGTTTGTTTTAATATAAATGTAGCATTTCTAATTACTTTTTATTTCATTGCAGCAAAACAAAGGTGTATGTATCAAATAAAGTCCTAACCAAGAAAATCCCAAAGTTGCATGTAGTTTTTTTTTTATTCAATATTTTTTTAATTTTTGATATAGTTCTACTTATTCAACAACATTCATAAAAGTATAATTTTTTTCATATTTACTGATAGAAAACCAGAGCTAAATCAATAATGGTTTAGTTTTTACCACTAACAAAATAGTTAATTACGTTTAACCTAAAATAGCACATGCGGCACATGTAACCTTGTAATACCAAGCCAGCGATATATCAATTGGAACATCACTTTCAGGTAGTGGCTCAACAAATAAGGTTTCAATTACTGGATCTATTGCAGAGCTGTTAGAAGTCGTGGAATTAGTTTCAATATTTGATTCGTCAGCTTTATCAGGCACTGTAGGATCAAATTCACACTCATATAACAAAAAACTATAGTCTCTAGTATTAGGGCTTGTTTGCAAGTTTCTATGAGGTTGTAGACTATCAGTGTTTAAGAGTTTTAATAATTTTCTGTTTCTTCTCATGGTACTACCATATATATCTTTAACCACGTAAGACCTGTCATTAACTATTCCTGTTACTGTACCTTTTACCCATTTATCGTCCTTCTGGATTAAAATGTTGTCAGCAATATTAAGTTTCTCCAAGTCTTTAGCAGTTTTGTCATAATACTCTTTTTTAACTTGAAGTTTTTGTTTTATTTTATTTTGTATAATTTCAGTATCTTAGATAACTTGTTCAAGATTTTTAGAGGAAATGGGTATTTTTGTCTTTACCTTTCTATTAAGAAATAGTTGGGATAGGGACAGGCCCATTGAAGGTAAAGGCGTATTATTATGCTCTAAAATGAGTTCTGAAAGCAAATTAACTTGACCGTTTGATTTTTTTTAACATATCTTTAACAATATTAACTGCTTTTTCAGCATAAGAATTAGACTGATGGTGGTGCGGACTACTAAACACAAGATTAGAGTTCCAATCATTGGCATATTTTTTAAATTTCTCCGAGTTATAGGGTACATTATCAGCATAAAAGATTTCAGGGGCACCGAACTGGCCAAATTTCTCTTGGCAAAATTCAATCACATCATTAGACGTTTTAGTTTTTGTTTGGAGACATTCAATCCAATTAGAATATGAATCGATCAGTACTAAAAAGTTTTTCTTATTAAACTCACAAAAATCTGAAAAAAATATATTGCCACGGTCGAGAAGGAACAGGGTGATTAATTAAAGTTTCTTTTGTATTAGCCCTTTGGTGAATCTGACAATTCTCGCATTTAGAAACATATTCTTCGATATCTTTGGATAATCTGGGCCAATAAAATAATTGTCTAGCTCTTAGTTTTGACTTTACAATACTAAAATGAGAACTGTGTATTAATTTAAGCATATCTTTTCTTAGAACAGATGGAACGATTATTTTATAATTCAAAAACAGAATATCATTAGAAAGATAAATTTGATCTTTAAGTTTCGAGTAAAACATCAACTCATCAGGTAGGTCTTTGTAGCTTTTAGGCAATTCATTTTCACAAAAAATTTTTACTTTTGATAAGACTGGGTCATTATTTATAGCATTTTTAAATTCAGTTTTTTTACCCTCAGACATAGGTAGGTTATTGTAAAGTGCATGTACAACAAAATTCAATTATTCTGGGTCATATGCCGGGATATCGTTTCTGTCAAACGATCTAGAGAGTATATTCTCTACAAACATCTCTTTTCCTGGCACATAAATAATTTGTATGTTGTATTTTAATAAATTTAAAAGCATGCGCTGTAGTCGAGCATATACTTTGTCAAGGGTTTTTGAAAAAATTGGGATAAGGGGCTTATGATCTGTTTGTACTGTTACAGGGTAGCCATAGCAAAAATAATGAAATTTTCTTAACGCATATTCAACTGCGGCCAACTCTTTTTTCTATTTGTGCATATCTTTTTTGTGCTTTACTGAGCGATTTACTTGCAAATGCTACTGGCTGTCCTGACTGTTATAAACAGCATCCAATACCTTCACTGGAAGCATCGCATTGTATTACTATTGGCTCAGTAGGATTAAAGATTCGTAAACAGGGCGAGTTTGTTACTAAAGATTTAAGTAAGGTTAATTCAGCTTCATGCTGTCGAGTCCAAATGAATTTTACATTTTTCTTGGTAAATTCTCTCATATTTGCAGATAAGTGTGACAAGTTTGGAATGAATTTTGAAAAAAATTTTAGTAAACCAAGAATACGTAAGACTTCAGTTTTGCTTTTTGGGCTTTCAATTGTTTCTACCGCTCTTATATTATTTTTATCAGGTTGTTCTGAAATTACGTGTCCCATAAAATGAACCTCGCTTAATTTATATTGAAACTTGTCGAAATTAAATTTTACATTTTTCTCGAGTGCCCTCTCTAACACTGTTTTAAGTGCAATATCATGCGTTCTTTCATCATCTCCAAAAATAATTAAGTCATCAAAATAGATGTGAACCCCTTGAATATCCCCAAAAATATCCAATTTTTTTATTGAAAAATTTCAGGCGCATTCGAAAGTCCAAAAGGTAATCTAGTAAAACGATATCTGCCAAAGGGTGTGTTAAATGTCGTCAGTTCAGAACTTCCTTCATCTAGCTCAAGTTGCCAGAAGCCATCTTTCATGTCAATTACGGAGAACACTTTTTTACCAGTTAATCTACTTATAATATCGTTACCTGTAGGAATGCTAAATATTTCTCTTTTTATAATATATTTATTTAGAGGCTTCGGGTCAATGCAAAGTCTCAATGATTTATTTGGTTTTTCTACTATTATTAAGCTATTCACCCAATGGGTTGGATGCTCAACTTTCTTAATAATACCTTTATTTTCTAGAGATTCAAGAGTTTCTTTCAAAGGGTCATGTAGGCTAAAAGGAATTTTTCTTTGAGACTGTACTACTGGCTTTGCATCCTCCCGAAGTTCTATTTTCACTTTACCTGGGATTCTGCCTAAACCTGAAAAAACTTCCTTATAAGACTCATAAATTTCCTCTTTGGTTTTTGGATGATTGTAATAATTGTTTACCGTTTGAGTAAACAATCTATTCTTTTTATCATGTTAAATTTCAAACAATCCCTAAGACCTAGCAACGGATCAGCCTTAAAGTCAACGAGTACAAAATTGACATAACCTCTAACATCCCTGTATTCACATTCAAGTTTTATCTGACCTACAGTTTTAAATTTAAAATTACCATATGATACCAAAGTAATAGGAAAATCCCTAATTTTTTGCTTTAAATTTAATTCTTTGTAAAGAGTAAATGGTAAAATACTGATATCCGCACCTGAATCTAATTTAAATTTGACATTTTTATGTTCAACTTTTAATAATTCGTACCATGCTTCAAGATTGTTATTACTTTTGCACTCACTGATATACAATTCACATTCTTCTTCACCTTCGGTTTGATATTCGACCGCTCTGACATTCCTTTCTTCCCTGCTGCTATATTTTTTTTCTTGACTTCCCATTGCTTCACTTTCCTCTTTTCTAGTAATTGCTTGATCTCCCATGTTCTTGTTTCTGTAACATGCTTCTGCAAAGTGACCTTGTCTTTGACAAATTGCACAAGTCTTGCGAAAGGCTGGGCAGTTATTTGGCAAATGTGTTTGTAAACAGCGTCTACAATTAAAAGGCTTCGTTGCAGAACTATAATTCATATTTTTCACTGCATTTACTTCATGTTCCGGGTTCAAAGTTTTTAAAAGTTCTTTACTTAAAGTTATCGCCTTACAATAATCCACCATTTTATTTACATTAAACCCGTCTTCTCTAATTAGTCTCGCTTGAATTTATTTGTCCTGAATTCCCACTATTAGTCTGTCTCTTATCATTCTTTCTTCATAACTTGTATTACAGTTCTCAGCTTTACAGACAAAATCACATAATTTATTTACGTAGCTCTGTTAAGTATTGTTCAATAGACTGGTCTTCAGATTGAATAAGATTATTGAATTTAAAGTTTTCCATAGGAATAATCTTTTTGGGCAAAAAATATGCGTCATAGGCATTTAATAAATTATAAAGTGTATCGCTCTCATTGTCTTTAAATGTGTTATAAACATCAAGGCCTTGATCTCCTATACAATTAAGCAAAATTGCTATTTTTATGTCTTCTTTAGAATTTACCTTATCTGAAGCTTTTAGGAATATTTCAAACTTTCGTTTCCATAAAGTCCAGTTTTTAGTATCATATTCTGCTAACGGGGGTGGAGGCTTAAAACACTCCATTTTAAAATTTTATGTCTGCACGTTTGGTAGGTATACCCAATGTACTAATTATAATTATAATTATTTATTTATCCGGGCACTAACCTTGATTCGCCTATCTCGTGAGTATTTCATCTGACACCATGTTTTATAATTATTTATTTATTTATTACACCTTCTTTATAATATATTTTATAGTTTATTTGTTCTCTACTTGTTTGCACATTACTAGGCGTGCCACACTTGACTTAAGGTCGATTTACATTTTTCCTAACCAGAACTAAAACTCAAGCCTAAGTTACATTAAATTATATCAATACATAACACCCCCTTTTAAACCTAATAATGCTAACCTTAATTTTTTTTCCTCCGGTACCCCCCGCATTCCTAAATAATTCTTTCAATTTCCGTATATAATTCTTTCCCGCCCAAAGCGAAGAAATCGTTCAAATATGAATTATTATTAAGTCCAGACCCTGGACTATCTGATTTAAAACTTCCAGTTTTATTTTTCTTTAAATCCAAACCTGAATTAATTCTGCTCTGTTTTACTTTTGTCAGATGGAATTTTGCGTTTGCAAAACATGGGCTAACAATTGTTTATTTTCATTTTGAGATTGAAAGGAGTATTGAATAACTTGTGACAGTAATTGATTATTTTTCGCTAACATTTTCTCAGTATTTGATTTTAACTTGTGATTAAATTTAAGTTCAGCATCCGAGTCTGTACCTTCGTCAGATAGTGACCCCTTCTCAACCCCAGACGTACCCCCCTGAGATCATTTTCACTTTTCGCGGAACGAGTGTTGTAACGTCGTTCTGACATTTTTTTATACAATTTATTGTTTGGTTCACTCACAAACTAATAAAGATACTTTCCCTCATCAAATAACAAAATATAAATAAATGCGAAACCATAAAAAAACAATTTTAAAGTAGTAAATTTAAAGCTTAGTCTTTCTTTGACCTTTTTCCGTGCGTGGGCGCGATATGTACTAGGTCGGCGGAGCTGTTATACTTATTATAACAGTGAGACTCTTTACATAATAATTAATAAAAAAAAAACGCAGCTACTAGTGAGCCGTTATAGGTTCTGATTAATAACGAAATTAAAGAAAATGACTGAACTTAACTAATAGTTTATTCAATCTAAATCTCAGGCCAATGGATCCTTTTCTAGAAAAAACTTCAAACCAACATAAAAACATGCAACACAAGGTTTCCCTCATGTAAAGCTTACAAAATAAAAATACAACGAGTTACATATGGTTAAAACACATAAAGGGAAATAACTTCCTATATAGCAAAATTTCGTAAAAGTTTAAATAAACCCCAAGTCCACCCACGAACTTAGCTATTGTTCAACCCGGCTTAAAGTTAAAGTGACTTACAGTTTACCGTAGCCAGTCCGCACCACCCGAAGCACCCACACTCTTTCGTTGGGAAACCTGCTGAAGCTTCTTACTTCCTCCAAATAACTGTCAAGGAACTAACCTGTGGTTTATTCCAACACAAGTGGAACAGCAAAAAAAAGAAACCTAAAATATATGATTTGGTTTTTCTCTGTAAAACCTGCGAGCTTTGTAAACACTGCAGTAATTGTAACGAATCTTCTTTCTAGCAATAAACACTGTTCAGTCTATAGACTTTAATCAAAAAATACTGGTAGACTTCCAGTCCCCAGCTAACAAAACCCCATATCAAATTTCCATAAAATCCAATACTGCATACTTAATATAAAGTACACCGTCGTTTTAATTAATAATTGCATTCACTTTCTGAGAACCCGCTTCGAGTCCTCTTCTCGGTACGTCTGCCTAGTGTCTTCTGGTCTCTCTAGTTTTTTGTCCCCGCTCCACCGCTGGTCCCATCGCCAATACTCTCCACACGCGCACTTCTTTGAAAACCCCCACTATTGCCCTAGCAACTGTTACTTGTAAGCACTTTTAAAGTTAGCTTAAAAAATATACATAAAAATATGAATGACACGTACACCGTGGACCAAACAATAATAATGAATTGGGTTAATTAATAAATTAGACTATAATTCCATTTCGAGGTCCGGCTCACATTTCTGCATCTCCTTTTAACCGACTTCTTATTACCCTATTAATATTATTCTCCTCTTGTAAACCCTCTGTATCATTTTCTAATTCTTTCAAATATGCTATCGAATGTATTCTTCGATCCCCAACAAATATCATTTTTTCTTCTTGTTGCTCTACATTATCAGGTTGAATGCAGCACCGATCCTCTGGGACCGGTGCTGACCTTCGTTGCAGTGTGGTGTTAAGAATCTACAAACTTTCAAATTTTGCGGAACCTATAATTTTCTTAACATCTTTTTGATTCCAACTTTACAGGTATCTTTAGGATTGTTATTGTGTCTGGAACTGAGATGTGCTAAAAAAAGCTTACCAGTCCCCTAAGACCGGTACCGCACTGAATTACCATTATCTTACTTACGTACGGTACCAGGCCCAGGGGACCGGTGCTGGAGCCGGTGCTATTATCAAAGTAAGATAGGTCTTTACATGCAGAACTCTTTCGGTGTTCTTTGCGCAAGTCATAGTAGTAATATACGAAATACATTTGTGGTACTGAGTAGTCTGCTTTGTTGTGTTATCAGAATATCGTCGGGTGCAACAAAAATATTGCTTTTAGCTCAATGTAAGCAGAAAAATGAACATTCATATGCAGTTCTGGTACACGAATGTGAAACGACACAATCACCTAAAAAAAATAATGTCACCGATTGTTCTACTGAGTGTGCGATTCCAGGTTCATCAAGAAACATTTTACACGATGAATCGCCAATGCAAACACTAGAAAACAACAGTGATTCTGAGGTAGACTTCGAATCGTACGACTCAGTTCTTGATAAAAACTACGTGCCGTCATCATCAGACTTTGAAAGTGGTGCGAATCATTCCATTGACGACGAATACCTGGAATACACTGATACTGAGAATGATATTAATTTGGAAGAAGTACCGGTAAGAAATTTTGCGCATCAAGATTGTGGAATTGATTGTATGATTTCAGAATTTACGCAGGTTCCACAGTTTGGGCATATGCACATTCAAAATGTCAATTAGTAATAATCATACATATAAGTAAAATAAATAAAATCGTATAATTGGAAAATAATTCCTTTGCACGGAAAAATACTTGCATCTACTTTTGTATAATTATTTTTTTATAAATTTGGGAAATTATAAAAAAATTATTACTTGCCAATACGAATAGTATAAACTACAGTTATTTTAATATATAATCTTTTTGATTTAGTTGCAAATTCAAAATTAAAACCGTCATAAATTTTAACAATATAACTTTAGACCTAAAAATTATTATTTAGACAAAATAGGGGTTATTCATATTAGAGTCTAGGGACTGCATGGGGTCTCTAATATGAATAACCCTTATTCTGTTTAAATCATAATTTTGGTGTCTATATGTAACTTAATCAAATTTATGACGATTTTCGTTTTGAGTTTGGCACTAAATCAAAAAGTTTGTGCTTCAAAATAACTAGTGTATACCATACTTATTAGCAAATATTAAATTATTATTTTTTTTTATAATTCTACAACCTCATAGAATAGATATATAAGTAGATACAAGTATTTTTCCGTCATACAAATTATTTTCCAAAAGTATGATTTAGTGTTAACTTATGTATATACATAATATTAACTGTGACATCTCGTGTGTACATATTCCTGAACTGTGGAACCTACTCAAATTATGAAATCATACAATCAGTTCCAAAATTTTTTGTTTTCTGGTTTCCTATGGAGTTACCTATACTCTGATATTATGATAACCCTAGTTCTGTTTAAATACGGATTTTTATGTATAGGTATTTTTTTTAATTTCTGACAGCTTTTTATTTTGGGTTTGCAACCAGATCATAAAGTTCATATTTTAAGGACTGTAGTTTATACTTACTGGCAAATATTAAATTATTAAAATTGTTTTATAATTCGACAAGTTTATAAAAAAATTATACAAAAGTAGGTAAAAGTGTTTTTCCGGGCAAAGGAAATGTTTTCCATTTATATCATTTTAACATTAATTTATGTGTATGAGTACGTGGTCCATTAACTGTGGTACTTTGTATGTGCATACACCTCGACTGTGGAATCTGAGAAAATTGAAGAACCATACACTCGGTTCCGTATTATTTATTGGAAAATATCTATGCAGCCCCCTAGACCCTAATATGAATAACACCTTTTTTTAAATAGTAATACTTGGGTATAAAGTTATCTTGTTCAAATTTATGACGGCTTTTATTTTGAGTTTGCAACTAAATCAAAAAGTTTGTACTTTAAAATAACTGTAGTTTACACCATTTATTAAATTATTAAATTTTTTTTATAATTTCACAAATAAAAAAAATACAAAAGTGGATACAAGTATTTTTCAGTGCAAAGGAATTATTTTCCAATTATATGATTTTAATGCTTAATGCTTAACTTATATGTATGAATATTGACTGACGTTTCGAGTGTGCATACGCCCGAAATGTGGAACCTGCACAAATTGTGAAATCATACAATCAATTCCACAATTTTTGTTTTTTGGATACTTAGTATGCAATTACCTACATTCTCATATGATTAACCCTTGTTCTGTTTAAATACTGATTTTTGTGTATGTATTTTATTGAAATTTATGACAGCTTTTTATTTTGTGTTTGCAACCAAATTATAAAGTTCATATTAACTGCTGTAGTTTATATCATTCTTACTGGTTAATATTAAATTATTAAAATTGATTTATGATTCAACAAGTTTATAAAAAATGCATAAAAAGTAGGTAAAAATGTTTTTCCGTGCAAATGAATTATTTTCCATGTACCTGATTTTAGTATTAATTTGTGTGTATGAGCATGTAGTCTATTAACTGCGGCACTTTGTGTGTGCATACGACTGAACTGTGGAATCTGTAAAATTTTTGGAACCATACATTCGATCCCGTAAGTTTAGTTATTCGATAAATACCTATGAATGATTATAATCATTGTGGGCAAAGGAATTATTTTCCAATTATCTTATTTTAGTGTTGATTTATGTGTATGAATATGCATTGATTATATTATTTTGTGTGTGCATACGCCAGAACTGTGGGACCTGTAGAAATTTTTTAACTACACACTCGATATCACATTTTAGTTTTTCCTTAATATTTTGTAACGTCTATTGCCTGGGTAGATGGTTTGGAGACATAATTTTAGGGTTCAGTTACTGTTAATAAATAAAAGTCAGAGCCTTGGTAAAATAAATGGTTTTATTCTATTTAACTATAGTGAGTTCAGGCGCTTCTTTCAGCTCACCGCGCTGTAAAAGAGATCTGTGTACCCACTGCCGTTTACTGGATCCTGAGCTGCTTTTATAGTCGATCTCGGCTAGAATAGACGGGACCACTCGTGCTGAAATGAATAGCAGGTTCCGGGCAAACGCAGCTTCATCCATCTCCTGCCTCTCTCGTCGGCTAGGTTGGGTCAGCTAGTGTCTCACAGTAATGAAAGGATGATTCATTACAATTTATGCTGTTACCTATATTCTAATGTGAATAACTCTAGTTTTATTTAAATTATGTTTTGTGTGTGTGTAGATAATTTATGAAAATTCTTAAAAAAAATTGTACAAAAACTGTACACTTACTTTTCTATGCAAAAGATTTATTTTCCAATTACCTGATATGTGTTCCTTTTTGTGTCTATAAGTATGTAGTCCATTAACTGTGGTACTGTGTGTGCATACACCTGAACTGTAGAATTTGCAACATTTTTGGAACCATACATTCGATTATGTAAGTTTAGTTTTTCGATAAATACCTATGAATGATTATTTTCATTGTGGGAATTACTTTCCATTTG
Organism: Rhamnusium bicolor; assembly: GCA_029963845.1. Classification (NCBI taxonomy): domain Eukaryota; kingdom Metazoa; phylum Arthropoda; class Insecta; order Coleoptera; family Cerambycidae; genus Rhamnusium; species Rhamnusium bicolor. The sequence continues at coordinate 34,712 of JANEYF010005747.1, read as the reverse complement.
TCTTATTTTATTGTTAATTTATGTGTATGAATATGTGGTCCATTAATTATGGCATATTGTGTGTGCATACGCCGGAACTGTGGAACCTGTAGAAATTTTTGGAACCATACAGTCAATATTACAATTTTGGTTTTTCCTTAATATCTATGGTTTTATCTATATTCTAATGTATTCTACTACTATTCTAGTTCTATTTAAATTATGATTTTTTGAGTGTGTAGATACTTTATCCTGGCTTTTTATTTTGAATTTGCAACCAAATGAAAACGTTCGTATTTAACGAACTGTAGTTTATATCACTCTTACCGACTAACATTAAATTATTAAAAGTGTTTTATAGTTCCCCATATTCATAAAGGAATTGTACAAAAGAGAGTACAATTACTTTACTGTGCAGTGGATTTATTTTTCATATAGTATATATGTTTTTTTGTGTATATAAATATATAGCCCATAAAGTGCCACACACTTTGTGTGTGCATACGCCTGAATTGTGGAACCTGCAAAATTTTCGGAACACTGCACTCGATCCTGCAAATTTACTTTTTCGGTAAATACCTATGCATATTTTAATATGATTCAACCATTTTTCTGTTTTAATACTGGTTTTTGTGTGTGTAATTTATTCAAATTTAAGACAGCTTTTTATTTTGGGTTTGCAACCAAATCTTAAAGTTTTTATTTTACTATTCTTAATGGCAAATACAAAATTTTTAAAAATGCTTTATAACCACAAATTTATAAAAAAATGTATAAAATAAGGTTCAAATATTTTTCCGTACAAAGGAATTATTTTTTAGTTATCCGATTTTAGTAATAATTCGTGTGTATGAAAACGTAGGCCATTAACTGTGGCATTTTCTGTGTGCATTGCCTCCACAAGTAGTTTTTCGATAAATACATATATAGGTACCTTATTTTGAAAATGAGTAACTCTTGTTCCGTTTAAATAATGACTTGTGTGTTAATAGGTACTTTTTTAGAATTTATGACTGCATTTTATATTTAATTTGCAACTGAACTAAACAGCACCCTGGTGGTTAAATCATGAAGCTCATTTTATGATTTCCTCATTTCCTGGCCGTGCCAGTGTTGGGTTTGCTATTAAAATTATACTAGATCTGTTACAATAATTGTACCTTAGTACGATAGAACAGATAAAATAACAATAAACTAGTATAATTTTAAGATTCAACCAATTCATAGATTTTCATAAAAAAGTATCATTTTAATAAAATAAATTAAGTACACCTCTAATAATTCAATAAATTTTGTAGTATGTAGTACTACTCGTACTCCTGCTTGAGCGCCGACACTGCCAATTGTCAACAGCGGCAAAATACGATTCTAAGGAATCCGAATATTCGTTATTGATGTTTAAGGTTGGTAATGGTAAACCTATTATGTCAAAATATCAGAAATGTTCATGTTTACGTTGACTCAAGCTGCATCCATATTTCACATGGATACGTGATCACGTATATGTTATAATTGATTGTCCTAATGGAGAGAAAGAAAAAGAAAACTTACAAACAAAAGTTTACAGATACCTGGCCTAAATGTGAAAAATTCAACACATGGCTAAAAGAGAAATCCAAGGCAGCAAAATGAGCCTTTTTGTATGTTATGTTCCAAGGCAATTCTGGGTGAAATCGGACATATTAATAGGCACAGAGTTCTACGATGCACCAGAAGAAATTAAAATCCGCTAGAGCATCTCCGGGGGTGACAGAGTTTTATAATAAAAAAGAGGAGAAAATCACCGTTTAAACCAAAACTGCAGTGTTAAAAAAGGTAGCGTTCATCGCAGAACATAATTTGGCTCTCTCAGTCTTGGATCATCTGCCAAAAGTAATTACATCAATTTGTCCCGACTCGAAAATTGAAAAAAAAAAGTGAAATTAGAAAGAAGGGATCAAAAATTTGCAAAGAAGTAGAGAAAATTTTTATGTCTTTTCGAAAACACTACAAGAACGCAAATTTTCATTAATTATAGATGAAACCAGGGATGTTTCAAATTCGAACAGTTTGACAATGGTTATTTTTAAATATGATTTGAACGAAACAACTACTCAGCGGGCAAATACCCCGACCTGCATTGGATTATACCTTCAAATCATGATAGATTGGTAGCCAATATCATTTGTTAATTCCTAACCAGACATAGACCGGTTTCGACCTTATTAATTGTCCTCAATATGCCATAGGTTATGGAACAGACAAATAATAGTGGCCAACCTGCTAGTCATATACTGACTAAGGTAAATTGAGTAGTGGTGAGAGGTATGTGAAACTTCTCATAGGGTCCAAATGCTACTATCCGACCGACATCATAGATGTCTCTGTGGTGGATAGCGACTTGCGAAGCAAGTACCGAGAGTGGCGACCTCTAGCCCAGGTGGATTAAACTACTGTTATTAAATATGATTTAAACGAAACAACTACTCAGCGGGCAAATACCCCGACCTGCATTGGATTATACCTTCAAATCATGATAGATCGATATATCATGATTTGAATATCCTTAAAGAATTTCCTTCACTCAACCACAAACACAATTCTTTCTTTGTGTAGGCTCTATACCCAAAAATTAAATAATAAACAATATCTCCATGTGCAATATTTGTAAATGTATCAATGTTGTAGTGAGGTCTTCTTTTCAAGGTATAAATGCATCTAAACCAATGACATTTTTTCCATGTATAATGTTTTACGTTAGAACATCTCTCCACCGCACAGAACATTGTTTACAAATGTTTTTTTACGAAAGTACCAAATGCATTTGCACTTAATATAAAAATATATTATTTTCACTACACAAAGTAATCAAATATCCTATCATAGTAATAGAAAGTCGCAAAAATTCATATAATGAAAGGAATCGCACTGTAACCACAGAAAACTAAACAATAACCATTAAATTAATGACATTTCGAGTTCAAGTACAAGTCCAGTCTATTAGTGCTGCCAGTGATTTGTAGTACAATTGTACTAAATTCAATACAGTTTAATAATTTTTAGTACATCGGCACCTCTTTCAAAAATCTGGTACATTATCATAATTTGTTCCTCTATGCGGTATTCAATAAACAAATGAACAACTAATGCTCGTTTTAAAAGTAACATGATTCACTTGTCACTTTTCGTGCTGTAAATGTAAGCAAACAGTTTAATTTAACCGATCACGGAAGAACAGGAAATTTATATTCAACCAATCAGCAATCAGCATTAATTTTTAGTAAACATGTTTCAAGGCGTTCGTAGCGCAGAAATACTCATTTTGATTACGAAATTATTTTAAAAAAGATAGACTACTCAAAACATTTCTTTCTGCGCTTCCAAAGAAGCATTCTAGTACAGTTTTTCGGATTTCTAGTAGAAATTTGTATCAAAAGTTGGTACGACTTACTCAATCCGGTTCTCAACTCAAAATAATACAACTCAATGACGTACCTACATTCCGCAGTTCAGCATTACCAAAACACCGCCGACGGCAAACAATTAAACTTAACAACATGTGTTCAAATGTATTTATAAACGCATCGTATGTCATCACTTGAAATCATATGTTTAAAATTTGAAGAATCAAAGTTCTGCAAAGTTATTGTGTTACCGTTATTTATTATTTATAATTTGTTCGTTTGATGAAACGTAGTAATAACAATGGCGAATAATTATTCTAATGCTGAGTGGGTGAATATTTTAGAAGAATATTTTCAAGCCGATGAAAATGTTAGACAAAGAAAACGGCCTTACGTGGAACGGTATATTACTTTATTATATCTAATAAGGAAGTATAGTAATTGTGATTTTCTTCGATCACAAGATTTTGATTGATATATACGTTTTGAATCCTTCTGAATCCATTCTGACTATTTTTCGAATGATGTCTGTCGGTGCGTGTGTGTGCGTGCGTGCGTGCGTGTGTATCCGCGATAACTCAAAAAATACTAATGGGAGACTTTCCAAATTTGGCAATTGAGATTGTCAACAGCATATTAGGTGACACATTAAATTTGGTGAATCTGGTACCACCAGAAGTGACATAATGAATGAAAGAAGAAAAAAGGTACAATTTCTGGAAAAAAATTTAAACAGTTTTATTGCATTTCTGGAGGAATCTCAACGAATTATAATGAAAAAACATAACTTTATGAAAAATATCTGTCCGCATGTCTGTAGTATCGCGATAGCAGCCACAGTTTTTGAGATAAAGCTTTCAAGTTTGGTACACTTGTTCTATAAAGATCAAAGACAATGAAAAATTCGGTGATGAGCAAAATTGGTCAGCTGAGAGGGGTCCACGGGACCCAAACTTTTTTGTATTTGACTACAAAAAAATACATTTTCCAAGTACTTAAATAAAGCTGATGTAAACTGAAATATTTTACACATTTGGCCTCAAAAAATGGGGTTAGGATAAATTTAACAGTTTGACGTTTGAAAGCTCTAATTTAGTTACAAAAATGTCAATGTTAACGATAAGAAATTATTAAAATATATGACATGAATTATTATTGACAGTATCGAATAACGCTGATAATTAATTATTGAAAAATGTTAATGAAACATTTGAAGGTATGCTATTAAAATTTAATTGTGGTAAGTGAACAATTAAATAGAATGATTTTTTTAGATCAGGTTGTTATATACTGGTATAAGAATGTTAAGTGCTGGCCACATCAGATATTTTTAATTAGTGATTAGTGCAA
>JANEYF010005747.1:0-25000 GCA_029963845.1 Rhamnusium bicolor | reverse complement strand
TTGAAAAGTAACTTCTTCAATAGTTTTAGTGGGTACGAATTATCTAACAGTAAATTGTATAAGATTTTAATATTCTTTTCTAGCAGGGAGGGGTGTGAAATTTTTTTAATTCGTTTTTAACGCCAACACTAGGTTGATTTTCATTTTCTCATTGTGGTGAGATACGTAATTCATATATCTCCCAGAACTGGATGGTTTTCTGTACCAGTCGAGGATGACAGTATTATCCTGTCTTCTTATAACATGTGTCCAGAAACGGAACTTTATTGTCTGTTTCTTTTTCAACAGTAAATTGAATGTGTGGGTTATAATTGTTAAAAATTTCAAGCACCCTGTCAATACTATCCTCTGGTAAAGCACAAATTATATCATCCACGTATTTTATTAAAAACTCAAACCTGAACGGGAGATCTCTTAGACATTCGTCTAACAGGTCGTCCATAACAAACTGAGCTATTATGGGCGAAACTGTTGCACCATTGGTGTACCTAAAACTTGTTTGAAGAAGTCACCTTCAAACACACAGTATGTTGTATCAAAAATAAAACCAACTATTTCTATAAATTTATCATATGTCATATGACAAAAAGTACTTATTGTGTTCCATCTTTTTTGAACACTAGTATAAATTAAGTCTATCGGAATATTAGTAAAAAGTGAAACAACATCAAAACTGACCAGCACGTAACCCACTGGTAATTGTTTTTCTTGAATAAATTCAGAAAATGCAAAGGAATCTTTTATATAGTATTTATTTATCTTTGTCGTACGAATTTGTTAAAATATCTGTTATAAATTTAGCAATTTTACTATTAGGAGCATTAATCGATGAGATAATCGGTCTTAGCGATAAAACAGGTTTGTGAATTTTAGGTAACCCCAAATTTTATGGGTTATATATATATATATATATATATATATATATATATATATATATATATATATATATATATATATATATATATTGTGGTATTTTTAATCCTATATTTTATTTTACTTTTAATAAATTCAATTTCACAATTTAAGTATGCTGAGCGCCAACCAAATTAATACATTAACTTGGATTTTAAATTGAAATACTTTGAACATGAAACACTTATCTCAAAGAGCAGGTTCTAGGGCATTATTATTAAATTGAGGCCAAGATTAATACCAAATGATCATATAATGTTTTTTAACTTTTACAAATATTTTACAATCTGTCTCCTTAAGTTTAATAACGTTCTGACATTGATTTTAAATAGGAGTTTATCACATACCAAGTTCCTTATAACACTTATGCACAAATCACATCAACTCCGTCTCCTTCGTTCACCCTTGAAATTTTCCTCTTCTCGTATTCTCCAAACTTTAATTATTTTCTTAAATTTAAATTCTCCCCATCTGACATTGATTTTGACATTTCACTTTCCAATATTCATTTCTTCATAAACCACAGATTTTCTACAGGTTTTCTAAAACAATAATCAAAAGCCGGAAACTAACCTTTTATTACTGAATACTAAATATTTTGATTTCCTTATCAATTTTACGTTCAATTATTACTATTTTCAAACTTCTTCCAATTTTATTAAATATCTTCTGTTTGATTATCTACTCTGCTTTAGCTTCTTATACTGCACTTTATTTATCAACGCTTTATTTCTTTCTTTTACTTGTATTTCTTCTCCACATCAAAACTTCCCCTTCTACTTAAAAATTCTCTTCCTCTTCAAAATTCTATTCTCCTAACAAACTTTTTTTGTTTTTCTTAGTTACCCTGGATGACTAAATCAATTGTGCTATATTAGCTGAAATTTATATTTCATAGTTTCTAAACTGACTTCAAGTAACTTATGATGATTGTATGCTTCCTCAAATTTATCACTTTCACTTTTATTTTAATTACAATGTTTTGTTAATTATCTGTACGGTATCTACTTCTATATTATAACAATATAACTTAAATTCTAATAACTATGTTCATTTAATATTTTATTATTTCTTGCCTCATGATTCTCAACACATTTTGTTATTTTTAATGTACAATAACCATAATTATGTTTTTAAAATATTATATTAATTGTAGTTCTGTGATGATGGTGTAATAAACCGAAACGTTAGAAAAAAAAAATCAAATTAGTTATACCTGACCGAAATCCCCACAAAAAAAAACTATCAATATTAATTGATAATTACGGTCAAGAAAGGAATATATATATATATATATATATATATATATATATATATATATATATATATATATATATATATATATATATATATATATATATATATATAAGAGAAGATAATAATTTTGGGGATGCAGTCAAAAGGGTAAGATATCTAGGCCGAACCAAAGAAAACTCTTTGTTACTTGTCAAGCTTTCGGAAAATTTTATTTCCTTCTTCAGGACATCTATAAAGTTAAAATACTTATATAGAAAATAATTACAAAAATGATTTATTAAAAACTACTTACTAACTTGAGGTTATTGTCTAAGAAACATCACAGTTTTAAGAAATACAATGACTTTCCCATCGAAATGAAGAAAAACAAACATTTTCATAAACTTCTATGTTACAAACATTAGTGAAAAATACAATCAAAATGGACGGAAAAACAATTTGAACAATTCATCACGTTTAAAAGTTAAAATGAAATCGCAGCCACATGTTATCGAGTAAGTAGTTTTTAATAAATAATTTTTTTGAATTATTTTCTATATAAGTATTTTAACTTTATAGATGTCCTGAAGAAGGGAAATAAAATTTTCCGAAAGCTTGACAAGTAACAAAGAGTTTTCTTTGCTTCGGCCTGGATATCTTACCTTTTGACCGCATCCTCAAAATTATTATCTTTTCTTCTTTAACTAGTCAGTCAAGACTACCTTTCTGCTTTATATATATATATATATATATATATATATATATATATATATATATATATATATATATATATATATATATATATATATATATATATATATATATATATATATATTTATTTTTTCAGGTTTTCGCGGGTGGTGAATGTTAAATTCCGTTTTCCGGGTATACTCCCGCGTAGGTGATAGGCCTCGGAGGGACCGTGGTTGTCTGAACGACGTTTCCCGGGGGGGGGGAGGGAATTCATCTGCCATCTTCAGGGTCTAACAGATAACTGCTTACTGCGGCTTCTGGTTACTCGAACTGAAAAAATCCCGGTTCGAGTAACCAGAAGCGCCTGAACAGTTAGCAGTTATCTGTTAGAACCTGAAGATGGCGAGGTGATCTGCCGAAACGTCGTTCAGACGACCCACGGTCCCTCCCGGGCCCCCTCCTCCCCCTACGCGGGAGTATACCCCGGAAAACGAATTATATTATATATATATATATATATATATATATATATATATATATATATATATATATATATATATATATATATATATATATATATATATATATATATATATATATATATATATATATATATATATATATATATATATATATATATATATATATATATATATATATATATATATATATATATATATATATATATATATATATATATATTCTTTCTTGACCGTAATTATCAATTAATATTGATAGTTTTTTTTTATGTGGGGATTTCGGTCAGGTATAACTAATTTGATTTTTTTTTCTAACGTTTCGGTTTATTACACCATCATCACAGAACTACAATTAATATAATATTTTAAAAACATAATTATGGTTATTGTACATTAAAAATTACTTACACTATTAATTATTAAGAAATTGTTTTAAAATTTTTTGTTACATGTTGTTTGGTGTTTTGCTTAAATAGTGAATATATAATAAGATATTTTATTTCAAGAATTATTATTTTGTATCAGTCAGATGTAAAAATTGATTTCATGTTGTAATTTAATTTTAGGTGATAGGCCTCGAGAGGACCGTGGTTGTTCTGAACGACGTTTCGGCAGAATCTCATCTGCCATCTTCAGTCTAACAGATAACTGCTTACTGCGGCTTCTGGTTACTCCGAACTGAAAAAAAATCAGTTCGAGTAACCAGAAGTCGCAGTAAGCAGTTATCTGTTAGAACCTGAAGAGGCAGATGAGATTCTGCCGAAACGTCGTTCAGACAACCACGGTCCCTCTCGGGGCCTATTACCTACGCGGGAGTATACCCGGAAAACGAATTTAACATATATATATATATATATATATATATATATATATATATATATATATATATATATATATATATATATATATATAATATATATATATATATATATATATATATATATATATATATATATAGATATATATATATATATATATATATATATATATATATATATATATATATATATATATATATATATATATATATATATATATATATATATATATTCTTTTCTTGACCGTAATTATCAATTAATATTGATAGTTTTTTTTTGTGGGGATTTCGGTCAGGTATAACTAATTTGATTTTTTTCTTAACGTTTCGGTTTATTACACCATCATCACAGAACTACAATTAATATAATATTTTAAAAACATAATTATGGTTATTGTACATTAAAATTTACTTACACTATTAATTATTAAGAAATTGTTTTAAAATTTTTTGTTACATGTTGTTTGGTGTTTTGCTTAAATAGTGAATATATAATAAGATATTTTATTTCAAGAATTATTATTTTGTATCGGTCAGATGTAAATATTGATTTCATGTTGTAATTTACCCCAATCATTTAATTAAGTTAAAATAGGTTTCGCTTAAATTTTCTATATCAGTGCGATTATTTATGGCATTGGTATGTCTTTTTATTTGCAGCATTTCATGTGTGTTTCTTAGGTAATAATTAGGTTCTTTTATGATATTTGTATGTTGTTAAAATTAAATCGGTGGTTTTGTTCTATGGCGTGTTTGGCTAGTGCTGTCGTGTTTTGGTTTTGCGTTTTTATGCTGTATTTATGCGTGTATACTCTTAAGTCATGGCGCAGAAAAAACCTAATTAGTGAACAACAAAAAAAATAAACTTATTTGTCACAATGGCCATGCTCCCTTCATATACGGCCCACCAAAACTGCATAAAGAAAACATTCCATTGAGACCAATAGTTAGCAATATAAATAGTCCCACATATAATCTTTCACAGTTTTTATCTAAGATGATAAGTAACGTTTTAGGAAAAACTGAATCCTTTGTTAAAGACTCATGGCAATTTTGTGAATTTTAAAAAAAACAGACAGTTCCCAGAGATCATATCATTATTTCACTTGATGTTACCTCACTATATACTAATATTCCAACAGATTTAGCAATAGAATGTATGAAAAATAAATGGTCCGAAATTAATAAATATTCACCCATTACCCAAGACGAATTTATCAAAGCAATAACCTTATGACTAAACTCTACATATTTCACGTACAACAATCAATTCTTCTCACAAATTTTCTGAACCGCCATGGGGTCACCTATATCGGCCACTATAGCAAATTTAGTAATGGAAGAATTAGAAAATAAAGTATTAAAATCACTAAACTATAAACCAAAATTCTACAAAAGATATGTAGACGACTGCATTATTTGCTTACCAAAAGATAAAATAGAATATACGGTTAATATTTTCAATAATTATCACTCAAGGTTACAATTCACTAAGGAAATAGAACAAAACATAGCATAAACTTCTTAGATTTAACAGTTAAATATAATAAGGACGGTATTATCGAAACCAACTGGTACACAAAAGAAGTATGGTCGCAAAAGATACTTAAACTTTAAATCCCACACATCAAACAACTACAAAAAAAGCGTCATCAATAGCCTAACAGACCGTGCCATCCAACTTTCACATCCAAAATACAGACTAAATAATTTGAAAAAAAATCAAAAAAAGTTCTAGAAGCAAACTCCTACCCTAAACACTTTTATGAACCAATAATAAAAAAAAGAATACACAAAACCTATAATAAAATAACCCACACACCAAATAATAGTAATAATAAATATGTATCCATGCCATACATACCAACAGTATCCGAAAAAATAGCAAGCGTATTTAAACAACACAATATAAAATAGCCCATAAACCATACAATACCACGAAAAAATTTTTCACAAAACTTAAACCTAAACTACCAACCGAAGACGAAACTAACACTATCTACAAAATAGACTACAACGACTACAACGCCATAGAACAAAACCACCGATTTAATTTTAACAACATACAAATATTAGAAAAAGAACCTAATTATAACCGAAGAAACATACATGAAATGCTGCAAATAAAAAGACATACCAACGCCATAAATAATCGCACTGATATAGAAAATTTAAGCGAAACCTATTTTAACTCAATTAAATGATTGGGGTAAATTACAACATGAAATCAATTTTTACATCTGACTGATACAAAATAATAATTCTTGAAATAAAAATATCTTATTATATATTCACTATTTAAGCAAAATACCCACAGTAAACATATACATTCCAACGTTATCTCTGTAACATAAACAAAACTTTAAGAGCCCACAAACTATGTTAAAATATCTCAGTTGCGTTAAAACAGACATGTAACAACATGTAACAAAAAATTTTAAAACAATTTCCTAATAATTAATAGTGTAAGTAAATTTTAATGTACAATAACCATAACTATGTTTTTAAAATATTATATTAATTGTATTTCTCTGGTGATGGTGTAATAAACCGAAACGTTAGAAAAAAAAATTAAATTAGTTATACCTGACCGAAATCCCCACAAAAAAAACTATCAATATTAATATATATATATATATATATATATATATATATATATATATATATATATGTATATATATATAAATATATATACATATATATATATACATATATATATATATATATATATATATATATATATATATATATATATATATATATATATATATATATATATATATATATATATATAATATATATATATTTGCACAACAACTAATTATTACGAAATCAGTGGTAAATGAAAATACATAAAATAAATACCGTTACGGGTCTTGCACTTACCTCGTGATGAAGGAAGAAAAAAATAGCGGATGGATGTCACTTCTTCCACCGGCCGGTGTAACGTGAGAAAAATAATCGATAATGATATCGGCAACTATAACCATGTATCTGTATATGTAACGCACTCGTCTAGGACGTACTCGTTTCTGTCTCTCAACTCTGTCTTTTTTCACACATCAAAAAAATGTCTATCCAAAAAAAGGAACAGGAGATGGAGAGGGGAAAAAAGGGACTTTATTTAAAGCAAAGCAAGACCTCTCTTAAGCCCGATTTACAGTATGGTAAAATGAATATCATTTAAGTGATAAATGAATTTACAATTGTAGAAAATACAACAACTTAAAACTAAAATAACAAAAGTAAAAATAACAAAACAATTTGTAAGGGCGAAACATTCTCACCCACCCTAAAAATGCTTAAGGCATTTTTAGAGGCTAAGAAGGTGAAGGTAACGGACACAGTTTCACCAAAGGACGTTTGAAAAGTCCTTTGGTGGTTCTTACAGCGGCAACTCGTGCTACGCCATCCGCACCTGGGTGTAATTCAATAATGCGCCCTAAAGGCCACTGTAAAGGCGTTAAATTATCATTTTTTATGAGCACCATGGTGTCAATAGAAACAGAAAAATTACTAGTATGCCATTTTGCCCTCTGCTGGAGGGTATGCAAATATTCCTGTTGCCATCTACTCCAAAAATCTCTATGCAATCGTTGCAGAAGTTTGCCAACGTGTAAGCCTATATATGTTAATTTGAGAAACATCTGGGTCCGGTAAAGCTGTCAGAGGTTCTAATATTAAGAAATGACCGGGTGTTAAAGGCGATAAATCATTCAGATCTGTGCTAATTGGAGACAAAGGTCGCGAATTTAAAACAGCTTCAATTTGTATTAAAACCGTGCTCAACTCTTCATAAGTCAAAATTTGATCTCCTACAACTCGACTAAGATGAATTTTAACCGATTTAATGCCTGCCTCCCAGAGTCCACCAAAGTGAGGCGCAGAAGGAGGATTGAAATGCCAATTAATTGCCTCCTTGCCAGTAATGTCACTGAAAATTTGCCTTAAATATTTATCAGCGCCTATAAAGTTTGTTCCACAATCGGAGTAAATTTCAGTACATCGACCACGCCGAGCTATAAAACGCCTTAATGCCGCAAGAAAGACTTCTGTGGATAAATCTGATGCAAGCTCTAAGTGTAGGGCCTTTGCAGCACAACAGACAAAAAGACAAACGTAGGCTTTCATAATTTTAGAGCCGCGTAGTTTTCCCATCGTAATTTTGAAACGTCCTCCAAAATCTAAACCTATCCGCGAAAAAGGTTTTATTTGACACACTCGAAAATCAGGTAAATTACCCATTGAAGGTTGAAATGAAATTGGATTCGTTTTCCAGCAAGTATGACACCGAAAAATTATTTTCTTAATCACTCTTTTAGCAGAAAGAATCCAAAAATTCTGTGATAATAAAAAATGCGTTGCCTGTACTCCAGTATGTAAATATCTCTCTTGTACAACTATAATATTATTTCTCTATACTTTTATTGTGCTGTTGTTTTATGAAAATAATCATCATTATTATTATTATTATTATTATTATGTACGATGAATATCGGTAATAAGTAAAATGGTAAACTGACTATTACTGGGCAACAGAATTGGATGCTTCTTATCATAATTTAATTTAGAGTGATGCAACCTACCTCCGACGCGTAAAATATTATGTGAATCTAGGAAAGGGTTTAGTTTGCGAAGGTTTTTAGTCAGAGGAGCTTTATTTGTAATTTGTACCATCTCAGATTCGAAATGAATATATTGCACCCTCTTAATAATGATTAATAAAGCATTATGCAACTCAGTAAGTGTAAGAAAATTAGTACTATTTTTATTATTTGGGTTTTTAAGGTTATAGAGAAACCTTAAAACGTAAGCAATTATTCTCTTAATTTTAGAAAGCGACGAAAAATTTTCAAGTAAGGTGTCAATTACATCTAACGACAAAAAAAGAGGAGAGAATGATTTTCTCTTCTTTGTCAGTATCTAATAAATCGGTGCCAGAAGTATTTAAATTATCAAATTCGGGTAAGTTCCATGAATTTTGTGATCTACAAAGAAAATCCGGACCCACCCACCAAGGCGAATAATTTATAAGCTCGGGGGGAAAAAACCTCTAGAGCCGCAATCAGCTGGGTTCAATTTGGACGGTACATAATGCCAATAACTAGGAGCAATTCTTTCTTGTATATATGTCACTCTGTTGCTTACAAATGTTTTCCAGCGATGAGGGGAAGATTTCAACCAAGTTAGTACTACACTGGAATCTGACCACGCAAAAAAATTATCAAATTTAATATTATCTGAAAAGGTATTTAGCACAAAATGAAATAGTTTTGCAAGCGATACAGCAGCACACAGTTCTAACCGAGGAATTGATATACGTTTTAATGGCGCAACTTTTGATTTAGAAATAATCAAAAAGGGTTTAATATGAAACGAATTATATAACACTCTCAAATACAATGTTGCACAATAGCCCTGCTCTGAACTGTCGCAAAACCCATGTAGTTCACATGAAGAGAAATTGTTAATATTTAAATGGCGTATGATTTGAAAGTCTGTGAGCAAATGAAGCTCACTTTTGAATCTTTCCCATTTATTTATTATGTGTTCAGGGGGTGTTTGATCCCACTCCAAACCTAAACTCCATAACTGTTGTATTAATAATTTTGCAAACAGTGTAAGAGGGGTCAAAAACCCTAGAGGATCAAAAATACGAGCGAACTGCGACAACATTGTTCGTTTAGTACAAGTTTTTTGAAAGTTATCAAAAGAATAAAAAAATGTATCAGTAGTAGGATTCCATTGAAGTCCCAAAATTTTTAAAGTATTGATATTTTCTAAATCAAGAGAAAATGATTGTTTAAGTACGTGAGACTCTGGCAAGTCACAAAGTAATTTAGGCTCGTTGCTGGCCCATTTTCGAAGTTCAAACCCGGCTTTATGTAATAAATCAATTAATTGTTCTTGCATTAATTTTGCATTTTCAAATGATTGACTTCCCGAAACTCAGTATTTAAAATTTGTGAAGCTAAAGGAAACTCTTTCTCTTCGCTTGCTAATTGTAAAAGTGTGCGTATGGCTAAATAAGGGGCTGACACGACTCCATAAGTGACGGTATTTAATTGATAATCTAAGACTGGTTGGGAGGGCGAAAAGCGCCACAGAATTCTTTATAACTGTCGTTGATTAGTTGTAATTAAAATTTGTCGATACATTTGCTTTATGTCCGCAGTGAAAACAAATTGATAGATACGAAAATTTAATAAAATTGCAACAAGGTCCCGTTGTAATTTAGGACCTGTATGTAATGCATCATTAAGGGATAATCTTTTCGGAGCATGACTCGAAGCATCAAAGACAACCCTTAATGGAGTAGTAGTGGATTCCTTTTTTATAATACCGTGATGTGGAATATAATAAACATTATGATCAGTAAGAGAAGGAGGAACTTGTTCCATGTGACCGCTTTTTAAGCAATCAGACAAAAAATTTGAGTAAGCTACGTACAAATTTTCATTATTTAACAAACGACGTTCTAGAGAGTAGAAACGTCGCAGGGCAATGGAACGTGTATCGCCAAAATTTGGTGCCTCAATTTTGAAGGGTAGCGACACTATAAATCGCCCTTCCGAATTGCGTATGGTAGTGTCCGTAAAATATTTCTCACATAAATTATGCTCGGGTGAAGTAACCTCCGCATTGGGTACTTCTTCAACTTGCCAAAAACGTGTTAAATTATAATCTAAGTTTTCATTATTATTTAACGAAAGAAAAAATGAATTAACTTTTGTTGTATTAGGTGATGGAATTTTTTCCAAGTAACGTCCAACCAAAAATGGTGTTTATAGCGATCGGCTCGTCGGGTTTTCCCAAAAGACGGCCATTTTCTAAAATATTTGGAAAAATATCCGCCCCTAATAACAAGTCAATTTTGCCTGGTTTGTTAAAATAAGGGTCTGCTAATTTTGAATTGGAAATATGTGCCCATGTGTCAGTAGAAATATTAGTCGTGGGCACATCCTCGCAAATTTTATCTAAAAGAATAACATCAAGATTAAAAGTAAGAAATTCTTTCCCAACAGGGCTTAGTATACAGTGAACACCAGATTTAGCGGGCGTACACATATTTTCTAATCCCTGTAAAGAGAGAGAAATATTAAATTTAGGTAGTCCTAACTTAGTAGCACAAGTTCGCGTAAGAACACTAGCTTGTGATCCGGAATCCAGTATGGCGCGAATTGCATGAAAATTTCCAAAGATGTCTTTTATATTTACTAATACAGTGGACAACAAAACATTATGCATATTGGGTAACGTTCCGGTCAAGGTATTTATAGGTGACGCAGTATCACTTTGTGAATTGATTCCGGAAGGCCCCGGAGGAAAATTATTAGTAACGATTGTATGTTCGCAATTTTGTTGTATAGTTTCGTTTGATTCGAAATGTAGTAAAGTATGGTGATTTTTCTGACATTTACGACATTTTTTTATAGAATTACATTTATTTACTAAATGCGCAGTAGCAAGGCAATTGACGCAACATTTGTGTTGTTTTACAATTTCAAAACGTTGTTGTGGAGTTTTTGCCAAAAACAAAGTACACTGATAAATAATATGATTACCATTGCATAAAAAGCAACTAGGTTTTTGAGTATTAACAAAAAATGCTGACTTACTTCGGGGACTCTGAGAATTTACAAAGTTTGAGTTACGAGGTGAGGTAGAAAATTGTGACTTGATATTATCTACCTTTTTACCTTTCTTATCGAAAGAAGAAGCAATAGATTCAAGAGCTGTACAGTGTTTTAATAAAAATTCTCGAACGTCCTTATAAGTAGGTACAGAGGTGCAAGCATGATGCATTTCAAATGCGGTTAAAGTATTTTGATCTAAACGATCTAAAAGCATATTCATCAATATGAAATCCCAATTATCTGTATTATAACCCAAAGTAGTTAATGCAGACAAATTTTCATTAAACGTGTCTAAAACATTACGTAATAAATGTGCATTTTCATTATGTAAGGTTGGACTATTGGAAATTTCCTTCCAATAAGCCGTAGCAAGTTTTCTTTGATTAGAAAATCTTTCGATCAATGTATTGTAAGCAATTACATAATGTCCCTATCATTGGTGTACATTTAACAAGTGCCAGAGTGGGACCCTCTAAAGTTGAAATTAAATAATTAAATTTCGCAATATCAGAGAGACTTGAGTTCTTATGTACTAGAGCATTGTACATATCTATAAATGTAGGAAATTGTTTAACATCCCCGTGAAACTTAGGTAAAGTTATACTTGGTAATGAAAAATTATGCTTAGTTTGGTCAGATGTAACATTTAATATTTGAGATTCATTTTTTTTTGTCTTCAAGGGGTTTTTCAAACAAATCATAATAAATTGCTTCTACACTATGATATATTGTCATGAAATCGTTGTAAATTGTTTCCTCATCGTCTAAGTTTGGCTCTTCACCTACTGCAAGTATATTAATAATACCCAAATGCTGTTTTTCAAAATCTTGTAATAAATTTTGCAAACCTCGGTATCTCACTTTAAAATTAGAATGTAGATTTCTGTCATTAAGTGCCGCCTGAGCAATTTCATTTATTTTCGTAACGCGTGAAATATCTAATTGACGTAATGCCGCAAGACGCTTTATTTTGTCTTGAACATTAGCCATTTTTAGAAAATTTAAATTTTGAAGGTTTATGAAATAATAAATATTTTACAATAAGTAATATGGCCTAAAAAAAATAGGCGTAGCACAATTTTACCTTGCTAGACGAAAGTAATATTTAAGCAATTAATTATTACATTAAATTAAAATAAATAAGTAGTAGTAAGGAATAAACAACAAGCTGCAGAGTATTAAGTAGCACAAATCCGAGATGTAAATCAAGCCTTATCTCTATTGAGCAAAAACACAAGCTGTCACACAAAACCACTTGCTCGCAAAAACAAATTGTAGCAAAGAAAGAAAGTTTTTGTACTTGTAAATATAGTAAATTACTGAATTAAATACGTAAAATTGTAATGTATGAAATTATGAAAATAACTAAGTATGTTATAATTTCTAGCCTATTTAATATTGAATTATTAAAAATAATTTTGAAAATTATGCAAAGGTGCAGTAAAGCAATTCTACACAGACCAAGTATCATTGGTGAGAAGGACCATAAAAAATGTTATGTAATGAAGTGGATTGTATTACTAGGGCTAAATGAGTTCTTTATACCTATATCTGAGCAGGATTGCCATTTGCACAACAACTAATTATTACGAAATCAGTGGTAAATGAAAATGCATAAAATAAATACCGTTACGGGTCTTGCAGTTACCTCGTGATGAAGGAAGAAAAAATAGCGGATGGATGTCACTTCTTCCACCGGCCGGTGTAACGTGAGAAAAATAATCGATAATGATATCGGCAACTATAACCATGTATCTGTATATGTAACGCACTCGTCTAGGACGTACTCGTTTCTGTCTCTCAACTCTGTCTTTTTTCACACATCAAAAAAATGTCTATCCAAAAAAAGGAACAGGAGATGGAGAGGGGAAAAAAGGGACTTTATTTAAAGCAAAGCAAGACCTCTCTTAAGCCCGATTTACAGTATGGTAAAATGAATATCATTTAAGTGATAAATGAATTTACAAGGGTAGAAAATACAACAACTTAAAACTAAAATAACAAAAGTAAAAATAACAAAACAATTTGTAAGGGCGAAACATATATATATATATATATATATATATATATATATATATATATATATATATATATATATATATATATATATTTATATATATATATATAGCTTATAAACCGAGCAGAAAATTTGAAATTTAAAACAGGAAGGCCAACATAACAAGCTATTAACAAACGACTCTAAATGAATTAAAGTTTAAAACAACAGAAAGGCAAACATCACAAGGTTTTAAACAAACGACTCTAACCGAATTAATATTTAACACAACAGACAGGTTCTAATAACCAAACGTAACAAAATCAATCAGAATTTTGCACAACATAAAGGCAAACATAAGTTCTTAACCAAACAATTTTAAACAAATCAAAATTTAACATAATATAAAGCCAAACATAACAAGCTGTTAACCAAACGACTCTAAATGAATCATAATTTAACACAACAAAGCCAAACATCTCAAGCTCTTAAACAAACGAATCTAAACGATTATTAAATTATAATTCGTTTAAAGTCGTTTGGTTAAGAGCTTATATGTTTGCCTTTCGTTGTGTTAAATTTTGATTAATTTAGTTATGTTTGGTTAAGAGCTTATTATGTTTGACTTTCTGTTGTGTTAAAAATTTGATTGATTTAATTGTTTGGTTATGAAATCTTGTTGTGACCCCGAAATGACTTCGAAATGACCCGAAAATGTGACCTCAGGTCAAAGCAACAACACCGTCCGGTTGATCCCTGCAACCTTCAACTTCACAACATTGATTTTGAACAAAAATCGGAATGAATTAGCGACGAATTAGGATTTTTTAAAATATTATCAAAAAAATTCTGACGTTAGATGATTCAGGCAGCCATATTGGATCCGCCATGCTGAATTTAGAAATTTGCCACTCGGCTTTCGAAACTAGATCATATAAGCTTTCATTTGAGCCACCGTAAACCTCATTCAAACGAAACAAATTTTGACAGGAGGTCGCCCGCTGACAGAATAGCTCATCAACAACCAATCTGTTGGGTTAATTTGGAGGAGTTCTCGCACGAAGTAGAGAATCTGGTGACATTATAGGAGATTGTTTGCTTCTTGGGTGGCCTCCATTGAATCAATCCTTCCAGACTGAACAACAATTTAATATATTTTTTATATAGTTCCAATTTTTATATAAAAAAAATTTTGATAAATTTATTAAACTGTCGCGGGTTTTTTAGTTACATTTTCAGTTAGATTTTTAGTGGGTTGGTACGAAACAATGTTGGCAGAATTGCTTGCACTTCTGACCAGTTGCCAATTGACAGTTGACATGAATTAAGTTAATGGAGTACATCCACCATGGAGATTCATCCTTCTTATTAAGATTAATTGGGAAACTTTCTACCGTTGACATGGAGCCAGTCGCACCTTTGTGGCTTCCACTTGGATGGCTCTGTATGAGAACGGCGACCAAGCATCTCACACGCGGGAAACTATAGCAACTTGCGTGGGATTCCAGACCCAGATATTCTCCTGAATCTGAAAGATAATCACATTCTAAGGTAAAATGTTCTATACTTTTTTTTTATTTAAATTAATATTTTTTTAAGTTATAGCGACTTTTAGTCTGAAATAATAGGTAACTCAAAATGTTTTCGTTTAGTAACTTGAAAAATATCACATTTTTCAAAAAATGGTAATAACCAATATAAAGCTTATAAATAGGGGATGAATTTGTTTACTTCATAATTTTGCTAGGATTAATAGTTTCGAACATAACATATGAATATTTCAAAATGGTATCCAAACATTTCAGACGAGGTATTCAGGGTGGGGCAATAGTGCGTCAGACATCGATATCTCGAGTTCTACGATAACTAGAAATTTAAAAAAATACAAGTAAACTAGATAAAATAGTCTATAACTGGAAATTATTTTCGAATATACAGGGAGAACCAAGACGTATTACAGGATCAAGTGCAGTTTTTTTAAATGGAATGTTATGTATATCACTATATTTTTTGAAGCCTCTTTCTAGACTCTATTCATTCCTATATTATTATTGACTATCTCCCAACTACTTGGATGTAATTAATTTTTTTTGTTGAAATAATGCCATCTGCAGATTGCATATTGAAAAAATCGCCAAGGTCATAATTATGGGTTTTAAGAAAAAATTATGTGAATACTAGTTACGAGACATCTTATTAATGTTTTTGAATAATTTTTTCTTCCTAAAAATGTACAGGGTGGACAAAAATTATTTTTCTATTAAGAACTTTTCAAACTGAATATTCTTAATTTTTTAAAATGGAGCATATTTTTCTACGATGTGATGCAGAAATGAAAAAAAGAACACTTTTTGTAAGTACTTCGCTATGGATAATTGCAACCATTTTCGCTTTATTGAGCAATAAGTACAAAATTCAAGAATAAACTTAAAAATAGAGGTTTCTTCAAATAATTCATCAGAAAAAAGTTATAATAAGTGCTTCACATGTTGCCCATTTTGATTGACACACGTCTCTATGCGATTCTGAAATGAGGCCATTTACTGGGACCATTTCTTCCAATCCATTGAAGTGCATAAATAGTATTTAACTGGTCCCTTACTATTACAATTTTTTGTAATTTTTTTTTGCTATTTTCGTTATTCGACAAGCAATGAAACCTCAGTTTAGTATCAATTGTCTTGTACAAACGAACATTTATCGCACTTATCGGTCGTCAATTATTTGTATTAAATTTAACATATTTCGAGTTTTACAAAATGAATTTTAATAAAGTGGAACTTGTAAACATGACTTTTGTTTTGGGCGAGTCAGACAGAAATTGTTGGCTTGCAAATAGAATTTATAAGCAAAGGTATTCTGAAAGAAGGATTCCTGATGTTAGCAGCTTCCAATACCTTCTCAACAGATTTGTGGAAACTGGAAATGTCGAATATAAAAAATGGGGAAGAATAACACGTGTTGTGAACTAAGAAAATGAGTTTTCTGCGGTGCTTGCAATGGTTGAGAATCCCCATATCAGTCAGAGAGAAATAAGCTCATTAGTAGGAATAAGTAGTAGTAGTTGGTCGAATATTGAAAACAAATAAGTTTCATGCATATCATAATCAAATGCACTAGGAACTATCTGATAACGATTTTCAGAAACGTCTACAGTTTTGTAATTGGGCAAGAGATAAAATGCAAGATCTCACCTTCTTCAGTAATGTTTTATTCACTGATGAAGCAACTTTTCATAAAAATGGATTTGTTAATAGGCATAATTTCCATTATCGTGCTTCGCAAAATCCTCACTTTTTTAGGCAAGTTGATAACCAGCATAGGTTTATAAATGTTTGGAGAGGTCAATCTACCAATTGACTGGAGCTATTTATCTTCATTTTCTGGAAAACCATCTGCCACAATTATTGGTGAATTTTTCTGAAAGGATTCGAAATGGGATGTGGTTTCAGCACCATATTATTTAAATGCAGTGAGAGACCACTTAAATAATATCTACCCACTTCAATGGATTGGAAGAAATGGACCTATTAAATGGCCTGCTAAGTCCCCAGATCTTACAAAAATGGATATGGGGATACGTGAAGGAAATTGTTTATAATGACACACCAACAACAGTACAAAATATGAAGGAACGGATAATAACTACTTTTAGATCTATGACACCGACAATTTTAAGAACAATAGAAACCTCATTTCAAAAGCGCATAGAGACGTGTGTCAATCAAAATGGGCAACATGTGGAGCACTTATTATAATTTTTTTCTAATGAATTATTTGAAGAAGCTTCTATTTTATAGTACTTACAAAAAATGTTCGTTTTTCATTTCTACATCACATTATTGAAAAATATACAGGGTGTTCTTTATGAAAAAATTGAGAAAATTCAATTTAAAAAGTTCTTAATTGAAAAATAATTTTTTGGCCACCCTGTACATTTTTAGTAAGTAAAAATGATTCCAAAACATTAATTAGATGTCTCGTAACTAGTATTCACATAAGTTTTTCTTAAATCTCATAATTGTGACTGGTGATTTTTTTCAATATGCATCTGCAGATGGCATTGTTTCACTAAAAAAATTCATTACATCGAAGTAGTTGGGAGATAGTCAATAATAATATTGGAATGAATAGAGTCTAGAAAGATGCTTCAAAAAATGTACTGATATACATAGCATTCCATTTTAAAGAAGGCACTTGATCCTGTAGTACGTCTTGGCTCGCCCTGTATATTCGAAAATAATTTCCAGTTATGGACTTTTTTATCTAGTTTACTTGTATTTTTTTTAATTTCTAGCTATCGTAGAACTCGAAATATCGAAGTCCGACGCACTATTGCCCAACCCTGTATAAATAAATAACCGAAACTAAGGCACATAAACAAAAAATGCTAGAAATTAGAATTAAAGATTATTAATTACGATTTAAGTTTATTTTATTTTTTGTTCTGTAGCAAAAAAAAGTAAGAAGTTATGAATGGAAGAATTTGTGTCTTCACATTCCTTTTATAAAAATATCATTATTGCTTCTTTACTTTTATTACTACAAGAATAAGAAAGAATCAATTTAAAAGTTTATATAATCATATTTAAGATTGGTCCTTGCGTATATGATGTATCAATATTTTAGAATAGTCGGCATTTTAATGTGATTTTCTGTCTCAAAAATGTTATAATGCAATCTTTAAATTTGAAGCAAAAAACTGTTTATAAAGTTTATTTTTTCACTAAAACTAGTTATGTAAATAAGTATTGAGAATTTGCACAATAACACAAATTTTTATATTTTTTTGAAAATGCCTTCATTAATTAAAGCAAGTGGACACAGAGACAAACATTTGAGCATCTAGGTAATGCTATATATTAATGAAAAATGGTATTTTACTTTAAAGGATATCTTTAGCAGGTACATTCTTTGACAAACATTAAGAAACTGCTTCATATATACTTTTTTAATTAGCCCCCCTTAAAGGGGCGTACCAAAATTATATTTATTCATCTAAAATAACAATTTAAAGAGACAAAACTTGATTTTTTTTTAAATGATTATGAATATTTAAAAGAAAAATACTTCATCAGAAAGATCTGATCTATTTAGAAACTTTTTGCCTCTACCAAATTTTTATATACTGCTCAACCATATTTGATACAAAAACTAATAATATACAATACCACAGAAAGTTCGCGCCAATTTTCTATTACTATTTTTGTTTATAAATGTGTAGTGGGCTTTCCTCAATTTTATTCAGATCGACAAATATAAAAGTAAGAGATGTAAAAGTTTTAATATAGATTTGGCATTCTAATGAGGTATTTTTTTAGAAATATTTTTAAACAAAAATGTTGCCAATAAAAACCTAAGGGGTAGTTCATTACACCACCTTAAGGGAATATTATAAAGTTAGTTTTAGATGTTTTCTTCGCCAGAGTATAACTCGCTAAGAAAGGCTAATTAAAAAAAAAAAAAATTAAAACACTTTTTTTCGTCAAAAAATTTATCCATCAAATACTTGCATCTATTTCCGGAAAACTCTGTTATATTGACCCATCAGTTTTTAATATGTTGTTGATTGAAATGACTTTTCATAGAATTTAATTGAGCAGATATGGTTTTAACCATAGTGATACCCGTAGTTGAAACAAAATAAATATTCAAAATGATTCAAAAGTGGTTGATGGACATTTACTCTCGAGTTTTTGTACTTATCAGTTCAATGTTCTGCCACATGAAAACGAATATTTAATCATGTTCAAGTAGTTTCGGAAATGTCGAATAAAGTTGGGGAAACCGGTTTATAGTTGTATTTTATGTGTTTGCTTCCTGAAAACTTAGGCAAATATGTAAAACAAATCCCAAAAAAAGAAACTGGACGCAACAATGATATTACCTTCCGGCGCTCGCGCCTATTTTTGAGCAAGAAAACTCGCGTGCGGATTGTGAGTCCGTATTAAGAATTATTGGTTCTTTTTTAAATTTATTTCTAGGGTAAAATATGTTGTAACATGATCAGAATGTTGTCACCACATGTTTTATTACTAAATTCATATTCACAGTAAATCCATAAACAATGTAATACTTCTATTGTAAAAACAAACAGTACATAATCCATAGAAATTATTCTCTTTCATCTTGAGGAGCCGAACATTCCCGACATATATTTAGCGAATGTTTTAAACAAAAAAATTTTTGACATATTACGCAAGAATATCGAGTTATCCTATTTTTCTTACTGTCACAAAAAGCGCAACGACCACGCTCGCCAGTAAAGTTGTTGTGGATAATGGCTGAGGTGTTTCTAGTCCTAACATCCCTTGAATTCGAATTTGCTTGACTTATAGAATATTTTGGATTACACGGCGGCGGAGATGACCTTCTATGAGTTGAAATGATAGATCGCGTATGAATTGTCGTCCTCGAATGTTCTACTTCATGTTGTTAGTTGAATATACAATGAAAGAATTTATTCCAGCAATATTCAACAACGAGTAAAATAAGACCATGGGCCAACGTCGAGTGTTCCTCGACACATTATACGCAGCACATAACTTGTCAACACTATCGACACCTCCTTTTTCAGGTTTACCTGTCTTTGTATTTATTTCGTCGTCATAATGAACTCCTGTAAGCAACATCACATTTTTATTTATTTTTGGAATGAAGGAAACCAACGTAGCGTTACTTGTGAAAGCAAACATGCTTGATAAAATAGGACGATTTGAGGGAAAAGCGAATTCTGGAGGCAACTCTCTTTTGTTTTCCGTATAGTACCCAAGAGAGTTAGTTTGAAATTTTTCTGCAAATTTTCAAGTAGTTCCACACTAGTAAACCAATTATCAACCGTAACGTTGCGGCCAGAACATTTTATTGGTTGACAAAGTCTTTCCACTACATCTTTTGCCGAATTACTTACTGCAAAATGGCCATCAGGTTGCCGGCCAACATATACTTCCAAATTAGACACATAAAATGTTTTTGAATCAGCCAGTGCAAAAATTTTTATACCATATTTGGCGGGTTTATTTGGTAAACATCACCTAAGACAAAACTAATACAAAACTGCTCGTGTGCGGACTGACACTCCGTATATAGTCACAACAATTCAACAAATGAAATGCGCCTACTTCTAGTTGCATACTGACCACCACTAGTCTAATTCAGGATAGTACTGAAGAGCGGAGCGTTCGACGACGGCGCACAAAGAAATTATGGCAATAGTATTTAAAATGCAGAGTGACAATCTGTGCGCGAGTTTCGGAAGGTTAAGAAGCCAACGCCAACATTGATTCTCCAATTGGCTAAGGTTTACAAGACCCACAATTTTTTTCACAACCAATGGAAATTATATGTTCAACAACTGCCCTGATTCGATGTCACGGTTAAAGCAATTTATTATACGTTTACTCGGAAATCTGCAAGAAAAGCTCGAAAACCATATATCTATACTTACCTGCTTTCTTTTTAAAAGTATTTCTGATTCACAGGGCCTTTACAAATTTACATTATTAGTTTCAAGAGATCCGCAGTTAATTTTGTTCTCAATATAGTTTGCCATTTATTACCTTCAGAAAACAACTTAATAAATCCAAATTATCCAATATAGAACATTTCATCTTCCAATACAAAGATAAGTATTTGGTCACAATTTATAAAATTAATTATTAGTCAATCAAATTATTATAGTATGTTGTAATTAATATTATTGGTATAATTTATATGGTGCGACTTTATTTGTTTATTATAAAATATTAAATATTTCAGAAAACAAAATCTTACCGGCATTTAAAAACCACTAATACTGCTGGAGGTCAGTTAGGTGTATTCATCTTGCGATATATTATAAATAATTAATCGTCTCCGTCTGATTTCTGTGGTGTGATTTAATTAGTTTATTATATACTCGATATCTAAAGAAACAAACACGTACCGACTTCTAAAAAGAGGTGCCAACACTGCTGGAAACCACTTAGGTGCATCTGCCACGCTACATGTCCATAAACGTGGAGGTGACATTGACGGAATCGTCATGGCACACTTAAATGAAAAACTAAAAATACATAAAAAATATTGACGTTTGAAATATCACTTACTTGGTATCGTTGGAAAATGTTGCAGAATTCAAAAATGTAATAATACACAGGGTGTTTCATTTAAAAATTGAAAGTTAGTGTCACTTCCGACGAAACCGGAAGTGAAAAAAAATCACTTGTATGTCTAAAGTGCTGCTTATTATGTATATAAGATATCCAAAATTTGAATCAATTATCTTCAAAACTAAAGGAGAAAAGAGGGTGTACCATGGCAAGGGGGGTCGAGTGATACATCTTTTGAAAGGTCTTTCAATTCCCAACATAACTGTGTATTTTTTTTTAACCTTTATCGATTCGTTTTTAAGGAAAATAATTTTATTTTTGATGATTACACAGAATCGAAATCGTTTAAAAAATCTAAAATACACGGCACTGGGTATTGGAATTTACAAAAAAAACTACATTTTTCAGTGCTCTCAAATCAACACGAGTTTTTTCGACAAAAAACACTTTCCTTGTCCGTTTAGTTTTAGAAGAATAAAATACTCATAAGTATTTGATAGTCCTTTAACATTAATTTGTTCACAATCAATTTTAAATCGAGATACATTTTACCAGAGTGAGTTCTCAAAATGATTTATACCCTTCAGTAGGGAATAGAAATTGTCAGCATTTATTTTAAAAACGATAATTGTGCAGGAGCTACGGAGCGCATATTCAATAGAAATCATCCAGATAGAAGGGTTGGTTCTAAGTATGTTTTACAATTATTGACAAAATTTATGGAAACAGGTTCAGTAGAGGAAAGTTGCCGGTGCAAAATAGAGCCCCCCTCCACTTTTCTGATTGGTCTACAGACTGACCTACCTTTCTCATTAGCCCACAGACCACACCCATTTTCATTGGTCCAGTGACCACACCCACACAAATTATGTTTATAACAGTAGTAGCAGACGTGACTCGTAATAATGTAAATTATGGTTTACATTTTTTCAGAGAGGAAGATTGTGGAAAATTATACCAGTCATATCTGGAGGCATATGAGATGTGCTCAAAATTTTTGATTGATAAGAATATAAGAAATCTCGTGCAAGGTTTAACTAAATTAAAAATGGCAAATCATTTATCTCATTTAATGTATTTTATACCACATGATCTTAGAGATGGAATAATTTCTGATTCATAAATGTTACTTTAAGTAAAATAAAAGAATATTGTCGTACCTAGGGGGCGGCCCACTTTGTGTGGTGCTCGCTTGGGTGCACGACCCTGTTGTTAAGGGGCGAGAGGTTTCTTACTTCAAACAAAGGCTAGGTTTCGAAATGAAAACCGGCTAATCAAGATTTTAACAAACTATATATTCAAATTTCAAGTAAGGAACAATACACAAAATGAACAGAATTCGGGGATGACTAAACGTCGCACGTAGGATTAATAAAGACCAACACAAATGTCTACTTACATAACAAGCCCTACGGCCTCCATCTCTGGGCGGCGGCTGTTGGCTGGACAACTGGGTGGCACTTTTCCCACTTAGCACTGATATCCAGCTTCACCCTTTCGGGACTTTTCTCTTTTTTGCACCCGACCGATGCGACGCCCGAACCAACAAAAAATGTCTCCGAATTCTACTTCTCTCCTGCTTAATTAAATACTCTATAAATTTTTTCGACTTTCCTTCCGGAGAATCTAAACCGTCACTCTAATTATGTGCTGCCCTTTCGGAGAGCCTAACATTGACTGTCACTTGACTTTACTTCCCTTCCGGGTAGTCTCCAACGCAACCCTCCGTCCTTTTCGAGAGCCCGCAAAAATTCAACTGCCTTTCCTTTCGGAGGGCCCGCCAAAACCTAACTGCGTCGATTTTTTCCTTCTCTCCCCCGAGATGATCCCCGTTTTTCTATTTTTTAACATATTGTTAACTCTAGCTCCCGAATCTCACCAATCCGAGGCCACGCTATTCCACGCGCTTCGGGTAGGGGGCACCTCCTATTTTTCTCTTGCCCAATAACATATGTAGACGTTTTGTGAAAATCAGCGATATCAGAGTTCATGCCTGGTACGCCGACCCCCACAAAACTCCACCGACAAGCATTTTTTATTCTGACAGGAAATATCTTATATAGGTAAACTAAAGTTTCTAATTACCGCCAGACAGACTACATGAGGTTTCATAATACCTAGATGAAATGTTTAATTTAAATTGAAAACGAGTATAAAATATTTATATATCCCTATATAAAATATTTTCTGACAATATTAATTAATATAAGTATTTTTATTGATCATCCATTAAAAATTATCATACAAATAAAAAACATTAGTAAGTGCACATATACAGAATTCTTTAGTATGATAGAAACAGCGTGTCCTTCCAACTTGTAATTTTGGACTTTCAGCTAATTCATAAACTGGATTCATAGAATACTTTCGGATGTAATCAGCCATTTCTTTCCCCTTCACGTAAACACATTCAACTTTACTAGTTAAGTTCTTAATTACATCAGAAAACTGACATAAAGGTGTAAATCCAAAGTTCCAGTCAATGCAATGATGATTATTTATAATCCAAAGAGCTTGTTTATGTAAATATGGTGGTAGCAATTTCATGGCAAACGGTGGTTTGAAGATGTAGTGACATAGTTGCGTTCCATCATATGCAGCTAGCTCTTTAACAATTAATTTATTGTTTTCAATCTTGAACCTTTGTATATCTATTACCAGTTTCATAGTTTTAATCGAGAAAACTGAACTAATACTTGCTTTTTAACAATAGAATTTAATATCTCTCTTGAGCTTTTTGAGATTTCGTTGGTAAACAGTTAGTTGTTGTTTAAAGGTATAAGACATAACTAAATGATTTTCTGACTACTTCATAATAAGTAGTAAAGAAAGTTTTCTGTCATATGTATTTTAGAGCTGTCGTACAATTTTAGTTAAAGGGTTGTAAGTGAAATGTTTTTCATGTAATATAAGACAGTATGCTGTAGTCTCTGTTGATGTGGGTTGTTCCGTTTCAAACTCAATTCTCATTACTATGGATCCGGTTTAAAGTGTCTCTTTTTTGTCGGGAGCAATCGATATGTGTGATAATAATAATAATAATAATAATAATAATAATAGGGGTGCAAAGGACCGGCAACCTCCACGTTGGTGCACCCTGGACAGGCAGAGGCAACTCTGCCTGACTAATGCCGGCCGGG
>JANEYF010005746.1:0-44850 GCA_029963845.1 Rhamnusium bicolor | reverse complement strand
CCTGAAATATAATAAGTGGTATTAAAAATACAGATAACGAATTATTTTCAAAATTGTAAATTATTTACTAGCTGCCAATACGGTTTTAAAAAAAAACTTGTTGACGACTTTGGCAATCAATTCTTTAATAGATGTGATAAATAAAGGCTTTGAAGAGAAAGAATTTGAATTAAGCAAAGCCTTTGATTGTATGTCGCACAATATATTAGAAAGAAAATTAAACTTTTACAAATTTTATGAAAATAGTGTACATTTAATCTTGTCATATCTCACCGATAAATCTCAATTTGTAACGTTTAATAATAATAAAAAAAATCAGATGTTAAATATTAAATTTGGTGTTCCTCGAGGGTCTGTTCTGGAGCCAGTACTATTTCTTATTTATATCAATGACTTGTCAAATAGTAATACATTAGCAAAATTCACCATTTTTGAAGATGACACAACTTTAGCTCTCTCCCATAGGGACGCATAGGTTTTGTTATCCGAAGCTCGCAACTCGTTAAATACAGTTGAGGACTGGTTTTTAACCAATAAGTTAGTTCTGAATAAAGATAAAACTGAAACAATGTTTTTCAGCTTAAGACACCATTCTCCGGATATGGATTTCTCTTATTGTGTTAAATTTTTAGGCGTTACTTTTAGACAATAAATTAACTCGGGATAAACACAGAATTAATCTGCAAAAATATATCACGTAACATTTTCTTGTTGCGCAGTTTGGCAAATAGTGTATCACAGACAACAATATTAATGGCATATCATGGCATTGATTCAGACTTAACATATGCTATCTTGGTATAGTTCTGCACATATTCTAACCGTTTTTTAAATTCAAAGAAAGGCTGTACGGATCATTACTGGATTGGCATACAGCGAGGATTGCAAGGACACTTTTATCAATCTAAATATACTTACTTTGCCTTGTATATACATACAGCAATGTCTGCTGCACATAAAAGAGAATATAAATAATTACGTAACACACGACAGTGTTCATTCCTATCCAACACGTAATAAAAATAATATTAATTTACAGTTTTTGCGGTTAACGAAGACTAGAAATGGTACAGGCTATTATGCAATAAAGTTTGTCAATGTGCTGCCGAAGGCCGTTCAGGAACTTGAACGCAAACGATATAAATTTGTACTTAAACTGTTTTTGCTAGAAAATGCATTCCACTTAACGAATCCTTATCCACTGACTTTTCCTATATAAAATTATGATTCTCTTTTTGTTTTTATTCTATATATTTAATGTTTTATTTTACACTTCGGCTTGTCCTCATGTAACAGTTCTTTACAATGTGTTTGTTTATATTTAATTTTTTTTATTGTTATTTTATCTACGACGACCTATAATTTTTAGACTGATTTTATAATATTTTTTTATATTTTGTATGTTTCTGACTTCTCAAAACATATTTGTGTATATATGATCAATAAAGATCTATCTATCTATCTATTTAATAAGCCGACTGCTTTGGCAACGCGACTGAATGTCGGGTAGCAAGGTCACACATTTACTGCGGAAACGGGATAACTCTTATGGAAACAATGTATGTAATAAGCGTTCTTCGCCGGTGTCCGTCAGTTCTACATCGATTACTGGATAATTGTTATCGGTTTGCGCGAAATAGTTCATAGCAAAATGGAACATTTATTGCCGTATTTAGGTATAAACAATTCGTCACCCGAGGATTATAGTGTTCTATATCCACTTTTCATAATTTTACACCAGAACTGATTAAAGATTTTTTCGTTGTTTTTCCGTTATGGAAATAAAATCCAGCTACTTTAATATTTCGCTAGATACAAATATAATAAAAAACTATTATTTTATCCATTTCTTTATATATGGTGGAACGGCTATAAAGAAAAGTAATAAAAATCATCCAGAAAAATGGATATAGATTTGAAATTACTATTTTTTTATGACTTGCTGGATATAGAACAAGATTTTCGGATATAGAATATTATCTCATTTCTTTTAAATGGTTATGGAATACAAATGAAACAGCTACAATAGAATAAAATATAAAAATGTAATGAAATGAAAACAATAACATTATTGGGTTACACATTTGAAATATAAAGTAAACTAAGTAAAGTAATAATAAAATTTAGTTAAAAAAAAAATGAGCAGTACATTCTTTGAGATAAAATCTTTTATCTTAAATAACTAAGCTTAACAATAATAAAAAACGTATTAAAAAATATAGAAAATTAAGCATTCTTGATATTTTTATTTTTTTTTAGGTTTAGAGTTTCTTTTCTATAAGAAAATTATAGAACTATTTTGCCTCTTCTGACATTTGAGGAAGCATAGCCTTGAAACATGTTTTTTTTCTTCGGATATGCCAATTGCCTGATTAAGTTTCTCTATTTTAGGGAATTCGCACAACTTTACACCTTTCGTTTTTAAAATACTCACTTCTTTCTTGTCTTCTTCAAATGTTTCTCTAAAAGATAATTGGTGGAAGCTTTCCTTTTGATAAATAATATGCTTTATTTTTTGTAAAAGGAATATGTTTATAATTAAATTTTTTCGATCCTGTCTGATAGTCTAAATAATCATTTTCATTCATTTGTAAAACTTTAAAATGAAATATCCATGAGGAAGGCATATGGGTCAAAATATAAATAACAATTTATTCATGAAAACATAGTGTCGAATAAAACTTACTCCCATACATCAGTAGGACACTCACTGGGCTTGGATCGCACAGAAGATTCACTTTGTTCACTCATTTTAATAACAAAATTCAATATTATTTAAAGAAAACTCACAAAACGTGCACGTAAACATGAATATTTATTGGACGTTATGTAATATGTATGGATATGGAACAAAGATTCCCTAGAACTCAGAGAATTAAGGTATTGTTGTCGTAATATGGATATAGAACAAAATGGATATAGAACAAAAACGACAAGATGTGAGGGTGGTCCTATAGAGTTGTTGTAGGATATAGAATATAATTAATAACGGAATATGAAACGCTCTGATTTAAACGGATGTAGAACAAATTCATACCATGGATCAAAATTGCCTAATAAAAGTTGGTTTGTCGTGGATATAGGTTAAAGTTGTCACTCATATTTTGGATATTGCGGAACTTAGCATTCATATTTCACTGGATATAGGACCATTTGGTCAAAACAAGAATATTGGTGTATATAACTCATTTTCGCCCAAAAGTGGATATAGAACACTATAATCCTCGGGTGACGAATTGTTGAAAATTGTGATGACCTAAGAACTGATGGGTTACATATATTCAGTACTGTTTGCAATCGAAGTTATTTATTTCATACACGTCGCGATTGCAAAAGACACGTAATTAACATATTGGTGTAATCACAAATACAGAATTTTTTTCGATTTATGTGTACTGCATTGTGCTTCTACCCTCGCTTGGAATTTGGTAGATCATGCTAAATTTAGAAACTTTTTTAAAAATATGTCTGACTTTCCCTTGGCTAGTAGTGTTACACTGCGCAAATACTATTTACCGCGTGCTTATGTAAAAGTTATAGGCAATATTACAGGACATACATAATATAATTTTGTGGATGTTTGTGGATGAAATCATGGATTTTCGAAGAAATAAAGTTGTCAATATTTTAGTAAGGATTTGAAATGTTAAACGTGCTACTCCTCGAATATTAATTGCCAATTAACGTGTGTTGAAGGCTACAGCAAGAGAAATATAAATAGTAGTAAAAACTGCATTATCTAATGTGGGTGCAGAAAGTGATAGAAGTGATCAATGATCATGTTAGCAACTGATGGCACGGCTTATATGCTAAAAGCTGCAAATTGTTTAAAACAAACGTATCACAATATGATTCACATCACGTGCTTAGCATATGCACTAAATTTGGTGGCCGTGGAAATTCGTAAACAATTTCCAGTTGTCGACTCTTTGAACACAAAAAATATGTTTGTCAAATCAGGGTCACGAAAACAAACAACTATAAACAACTACATTTCCCATATTACAGTCAAATATAATAACCTGTAATTAAAGATATTGTACTTACTATCTTACAGTATTTTTTTTAATGAAGTGCAGTGCTGAATATACACGATTATATCAATGTCAAAGAAAAGGTATACTATTAAGAAATAAATAATAATTTTATACCGTCTTAGAGATAATGGACGAGGCCACTGTTAAAAATATATAAAATAAATATAATTTAATTAATACCTATTCCACACAATTTTAATACTTTTTTGTACTTACAAATACGGTGTCAATGTTTAAAAAAAAACTGTGTATTTTATTCAAATTGAAACGCGAAATTCGTTTGTTTTTGAATTTATCGGTGACAATAGATTTCATTAACAAAAATGAAAAGGAAGTTTCTTTACGATTGTGAGCCTGTACCACAGCGTTGCTAAAGTCAAATTTTGTTAGATTTGTTTCATACCAACATGTCTCAAAAGAAAAAAAATGCATCAGAAGTGATAATCTAAATGGCATTTAGTAGCAATAAATAAAAATTGTTTTGAATTACATATTAAATAAATATTTTTTTCATTAAAAAACGGCATGTTCGATTAAATTGAATTGTAAAATAATTGAATTAAGGATGAAAACGGGAAAATATATTTTAAATAATAGACATGTTCACCTGATTTAAATAAAACCCAATTTCCGCATTTTTTATTTCCAAACTAAAATATCTGATGTGTCCAGCACATAATTTTCTTATACCGGTATATATCAACCTGATTAAAAAAACCATTCTATTTAATTTTTCACTTACCTCAATTAAGTTTTAATAGCGTACCCTCAAATATTTCAAATAAAATGTTTAAATAATTAATTATCAGCGTCGTTCGATAGTGTTAATAATAATTCATGTCATATATTTTAATAATTTCTTCTTATTGACATTAACATTTTTGTAACTAAATTAGACATTTCAAATGTACAACTGTCAAATTTATCCTAACCCCATTTTATGAGGTCAAATGTGTAAAAAATTTCAGTTTACATTAGCTTTATTTATGTACTTAGAAAACATATTTTATTGACTTGATATAGTAGACATCATTTATAATCTTTCATCGATATATTTTTTTGTAGACAAGTATAAAAAAAGATTGCGTCCCCGTGGACCTCCTTTCAGCTGGCCAATTTTGCTCATCACCGATTTTATCATTGTCTTTGATCTTTAGAACACGTGTACCAAATTTTAAAGCTTTATCTCAAAAACTGTGGCTGCTATCGCGATACTACAGACATGCAGAGAGATTTTTTTCATAGTTATGTTTTCTCATTATAATTCGTCGAGATTCGTTCAGAAATGCAATACATTTTTTTTTCTCGAAATTGTACTTTTTTCTTCTTTTATTCATTAATCTCTTCTGGTGGTACCACATTTGCCAAATTTAATGTGTCATCTAAAATGTTGTTGAAAGTCTTAATTGCCAAATTTGGGAAGTCTCTCATTGGTATTTTTTCGAGTTCTAGTGGCCACACACATACAAACACACACATCCACACACCAACACACAGACACACCTATGTTGGATATTTCTTTTCGAATTTTTACTTTTTAACTCATCGATGTCAGCGGGAGCTTCTTCGTAAACTTTGGATTTGATATAACATCTTAAGAAAGAGTCAATAGGGATTAAGTCTGAGCTTCTCGGCGGCCAATTAATGTTTCCTTGTTTGGAATTTGTTTACCGGAAACATTGCCCTAAGGATTTTCATGGAAACATTGGGAGTGTATGTTGTTGGATAATCTTGTTAGTACCAGGTGTCGCCATTGAACTCGTCGACATTTTGAAGTTGAGGTCTTAAACAAATTTTTTTCTTACCTTTTTTTTTTAGTAAAATAAAGTATGTCTACACCGTACCATTTTTTAAAAACATTTTGTACGAGTCGACATTGTGATTATAAGAAAAGCAAAAAAAATATTTGGTTGTCTCGTCCGTTACTTTAATTTTTAGTTAAGTTAAATAAACATAGAAAACTGATACGGCACCAATGACTGTTAATTTTAAAGTCATTGCACGGCATCATCAAAACAACCATATCCATTTTACGAAAGAAACCACTATGACGTCAGAGAAATGTAAATATTTTTCCAATGTAAAAAATCATTATAGGGAAGACAATTGTCTATTATTGCTAGTTGGAAGTTTTACACAAGCATTACTAGTGGAAAATATTGATAATTTACGATAAGTTATGCAAGTAATAAAAATTTGCATCGTCATTATGGAATGACCGATCAAAATGGTGAGGTCGCCAGTAATTGAGATACCCCAAAGGACGTTGATGCCTAATAGACTCTTTTAGTGTGCCGACACATCATAATGCAACCTACGTACTACTGTCGTGTCACAGGGTAGCCTGCCAATCGGACTGGAACTTGTCCCTTAATGCGTATGTATATAAAGGCGATATTTTCACGGGTTGAACACACAGTAAAATTATTTATTTCTCCCTTGTATGAAATATTTAAGAACTTTCAGTTGCCATTTACCATGCATAAAGCATGTGAAAATATATATAATTATAATATATACAGGGCGTTCCACCTAAGAGGGATTCTTCTGTAACTATGTAACTGTAAAATTTATAAAAAAAAATGGTTTTAATAAAAATTGTCTGGAATCATGTAGGCCATGTAAAGAAAATATTTTTAGCTTTACAGGGTGTTCCATTTCGCGTGGGTGCTACATAATTTTATTATTTTAAATGGAACACCCTGTATATTATTGCATTTTAGAATTCCTTGGTTAATATTAGGTAGAGTTTATTGAATGTACATGGTGTTTAAATCTTACCGTTTTCGAGATATTCAGTTGCTTTTGAAAAAAAAATCACGATTTCAGCTGAGTTAGAAACGTGCAGTTTTCACAGTTCATTTTGGCATAAATTACTCTATCTTGTCATCTTGTTATGAGCAAAACGTGTACGTTATTCAGACTCGGAAATACTGAGACCTACATTTAATAATCTTACGAGT
The DNA here is from genome assembly GCA_029963845.1 of Rhamnusium bicolor. Classification (NCBI taxonomy): domain Eukaryota; kingdom Metazoa; phylum Arthropoda; class Insecta; order Coleoptera; family Cerambycidae; genus Rhamnusium; species Rhamnusium bicolor. Next base: position 37,850 of record JANEYF010005746.1, on the reverse strand, counting down.
TGAAAAACTTTTTTTTCAAATGGAATGACCCATATTAATTGTCATGGAGGAAATCAAAATTGAATGCCTTTTCGACTGATATAAGGTTGTCCATACTTATCTCTAACAGTTTTCCAGAAAAATCAGGTTCTTTTCTAAAGTACGAAAAAGTAGCTATGTAACAGCGTCAAGAAGGCCTTGCAAATAATGTTTATTGCACTGTTTGACATACAAAGCAAATTAAATATCACTCCAGTTTTGATTAACGTTGACGTTGTAGTTATTTTGCTAAGTAGAGACACAGAATCAGAGTCTCTGATTCTGTGGTAGAAAGTAAAAGTTTATTATAATATTTTCAAAATGTCGCTGACGCAGGAAGAAATGATTGATATGGTTTTTGTCCTCGGTGAGTGCGAAAGAAATCCGTTATTGGCATCACGAATTTATGCACAGCGCTATCCAGACAGACCACATCCACGGCATAAAGCCTTTCAACTAGTGCTTGATAAATTTTTAAATACTGATAATATTCGACATACAAAACGAAATCGCCATAAAACTGTAGTTACGGAGGAAAATGAATTTTTTGTGTTGAGAACTGTTAGACATAAGTATGGACAACCTTATATCAGTCGAAAGGGCATTCAATTTTGCATTCACCCATGACAATTAATATGGGTCATTCCATTTGAAAAAAAAAACGTTTTTCAACTCGGAAGATTATTAAATGTGGGTCTCAGTATCTCCGAGTCTGAATAACGTACACGTTTTGCTCATAGATGACAAGATAGAGTAATTTATGCCAAAACGAACTGTGAAAACTGCACGTTTCTAACTCTTACGGTTTATATGCTATCTAGCCTCATTTAGAGAGCTGAAATCGTGATTTTTTTCAAAAACAACTGAATATCTCGAAAACGGTAAGATTCTACCTAATATTAACCAAGGAATTCAAAAATGCAATAATATACAGGGTGTTCCATTTAAAATAACATAGTTATGTAGCGCCCATACGAATTGGAACACCCTGTAAAGCTAAAAACATTTTTCTTTACATGGCCCACATGGTTCTAGACAACTTTTATTAAAACCATTTTTTCATAAATTTTACAGTTACATAGTTACAGAAGAATCCCTCTTAGGTGGAACACCCTGTACTATACTCGGACATGTTGATTTTTATCTCCAATTGCGCACCTTATCCTTTATTTTGTTTTTGGTTATGACGTCAATACCGTTTCCGTTTTGACGTCATCGGTATTTTTTTAAATGCAACACCCTGTATATGTCCATTTTTGGATTCCGAATCAACAGCTGATTCCAAAAATATATCACAAAATTTGCCATGCACTAATTCATTTATTTCATTTACGATTAAAATTGTGAATTGAATGCAGAAATTACATTCTTTCCGCGGGTCTTCTTTCCCCGACCAGACAGTAGATTGTATAATTATGTGACGTGACAACTAATAGAGTCCATTCATGGTTAACTGACTGATACAGACCCAGTAGCACATGGGGGTATTAATTAGGTGTGAATGTTCTATAAGGCATCTCAATTACTGGCGACTCCACCATTTTGTGTGTTTTCGTAAATATGAAATCATATACTTATGTTGATTTTTCACAGAAATTCAAACATATAGTCATCAGTGTCTACATAATATATTTATTTTGTGAATTTGATATATAATACAGTGATCCAATGAACCGATATTCCAAAAATAAAAAAAATGGTTGGGGTTAAAAGTTCGATTGACTATTATGCTGTTTTAAATTTGGAAATTGAAAATATACATTTTTTCATAGTGAAAATAAGGTTTCATATTTGTTTCAAAATTAACACCATAAAATTATACCAAAGGAAGAAATTCAGTGGTGTTAAATCAGACGAACGAGTTGGACACTGAAATGGTACCCGCTGTTCAATTCGAGCATTTCTGGTTTAGATACTGCTTTACTGAAGGGCAGTAATAAGAAGGAACACCATTTTGTTTAAAAATAACTCTTTTACAACTTTACATCAGACAAAACTAACGCAGTTTATAAAGATGGACTTTTTTAATTTATGAATAGTCGGGTGAGGTATTTTACACATCTGAGCTCTCTCTGCCACTTTCTGTTCGGGATTCACTCGAATTTCGCCAGTAACATCATCCATTTGTGGACAACCAGGGTATTTTAACATTTATGGCATTTCCATCAGTCGTCGTGAATTATTCCACCCAATTTCTGCAAGTACTTTTGACAAATCCTCAGAATAATGTGCTTTGAATATTCTAATTATCTTATGGTAGTTACCATGGGATTCACAACAAAATTTTATGGCATCCACCTTTCAAAATATACAATTTTAAGGCTCTGTCACACTGATGACACCTCACGAACAGATAATTTCCCATAAATTCATTGTAAAATATGACTTTTCTCACCCAACGTGGGATGATTTAGTTCCTTTCCTAAATTCTTGTATGGTTATTTATTTAACTGTAGTTTAATATAATCCAAACGTTTTAATTTTTGTAGTTTATTATTTAATGTGTACTGAAATTTATTTTGCTTAATTAATATCGAATGAGCCGCTTACGTGGAGTAATACATACTAGTACTAAATAAAAAAATAAAATATTACAATATACTTACAGACTGATCCCTTGTTGCAGGTGGTGTGGCTTTTCCCTTTGATAATCCCAGCGCCGAATGATACTGCGCCCACAATCCTACCATCTCTTCGCCTCCAGGTACCGAAGACAAGTCTGGGATATCACTGTTACCATTTCTATTTCCTGTTTAAAAAATGGAAAGTGAAATATTTGATTTGTTCATGTATTGATACGATAAGATACGATACGATATAGTGTATTATTTCTGTCAAACTGAATCATTTTTTTAAAACGATGGTTTGTTACTATTTGGATAAGCATGTCAATGGCAGTACTACCACTCAAGAAAACTGATCTTTTAACATTTATCGTAAAAAAACTGGTGGATTTTTTTGTAGAATTGAGTTTGTGACAGTTGTCCTTTCATGATAAAAGTAACTTTTTCCAGTGACGTAGCCAGAAATTTAATTGAGGGAGTACATGATTAGTATCAGAGGCATACTTAAATATGGGTTTCCTGGGAAAAACAGTGGAACAACATAAATGTAATAGTAGTCAACATTCTCTTACTGAAATTTCATCCGTATTTCTATCCATGAAATAAGTATGACATTTTTCAGGAGAATAAAAATAACATTTATATTTTCAAAGAATTCTTTACTTTGGATTAATTTAAAAAATGCTCTTGATATTAACCAATATTTAAAAAAATTGTACTAATTTTCTTTATTGCACTCAGTGTTGGGTTTATGCGTCCATCTGATCGAAATAAATTGATTCTTGTCTCATCCGTAAATACTATCTTGTGTCAATTAGAGTCGTTCACGGTATTCACGATTGTGCTTTCAAAAATAAGTAATTATTTACAGTGATGTAGACTTTTCGTGACTAACTTTAAGTAAAAAACCAAACCAAATATATTTAACAACAGTTTTTATATTACATTCTATTATATAGATACATAAAAAACTTTGTTATGTTTTACTTTTTGGAAAAAGTTACTCTACAAAAAGTTTCACTTGTCTACAAAATGAGATTCGCATGGAGATATGCAATGTCCAATATATAGGGTACACACACTTTAGAGAAAAATACCTAATACAAAATTTTTAGGATTAAAAAGTTACCTCAAATATGAAAAATGAGTTGGATATTCGAATGCTATTTTTTTTTAATATTCGATCTTAAAAGTAAAAAATCAAACTACCTGATATTGTTATAGAACCAAAATTCTAAAAAAAATCTGGAAAAAATAATGTTACCAAAAAATCACCCATATCGCATAAAAAGGCCTTCAGTCATTAAAAACATTTAAAAAAATGCCCGAGACCGAAATTACACGGATTCAAAATATCACATGTTATACCACTTTTTTTTTAAATAAATCAGATAAAAAATAAAAAACAATAATCAAAACTTCAAACCGCAATTTTTTATATCAATTCTCCGATTTTTAAAAGCCAAATTAGTAAAATTAATTTTCATTAGAAAACTGCTCCGCAGCTAAAGCGCGACGCGAGCGCCGCGGTGCACTTACAAACATCAAAATGGCCAAATTTCATAAAGACATTCATAAGTAATAATAACAAACTGGTCTGAATGATTTTACTGCAATCCGAGAGGCCCCACGAAATTTTAATTTCAGTGGTCAACATAAACAAATAATTTACAGTGGCCATCATAAAATAGTAAAAGCTAAATTTCTGCATTCCTATCATAATTTTAAAAGATGTTAGTCGCAACACCTAAGAATGAATTTTTGCAAAGTCAATTAAATAAATAACAATCAATATCAAAGTAAAATAGTTTAAGACAAAATAATAATAATAATTTCAGGCAACAATCATTGTTTCCACAGCGTCTCATTAACCGCTAGATTTTTTCATATAAGACTTAAACTTGTAAAATTGGAGTTTGGTACACCCTGTAGCGGACCAGCCAGACAGCCAGCCGTATTGGGAGTTCTTGGCAAATCGGAGCTTTCGAGCGGGGTAGATTTTATTTTTACTACGCACTTTCAAAAACATGACATCATGTTAACATCGCAATAGATGACGACATAATCCCTATAAATATAAAATTTCAGACAAGTTAAGACAATTCTACCACACGGCTTCACCGCAAGAACGTTCTGTCACTAAATTCATTTTTTAAGTATTACATTCATTTTTCAAAGTATAAATTCACTTCTTGGCAGCAACAAGAGAGCATCGTGATATTAAATTCATTTTAAAAGTATAATTTTTCACATTTTGCATTCATACAGTTGGATGTCATTCCGTGAACGACAAAACTGATCTAGAGCCCTTAGGACAGTCCCTCGTTGACTGGTTCACAGGTAATTGATCTCAGACGGGCCCCTGAAATCGTAAAATAGGCACTAAGAAATTTCTCCACGCACAAGGCTGGGTTGTTGTTTAGAATCTAAGACACGAAGATGGCGTCCACCACCTATAAAGGGATTTTAAAACATTCACCGCAGAGAACCAGAAGCACTTCTTCGACAGCTTTTATCATCCGTGGATTTGTGCTTGAGGAGTCTTCCTTCATCAGATTTTACAATAATTGTACATTGTTTTTTTATTTATTAAACTTAAAAAACCGCAAGCAGGCTCCTACGGATGTAAGTTGTCTAAAAAAATAAAAAATAAAAAAATAAACGTTTATGCAAAATAACATCGTCGTCTGAGATTTCCGAGGACAAGGTAAGGAATTCACTTACATACTAGGAGACTTAGAATCTTCAAAACTATTTTTTCGCGAGGCTAGCTTTGTTAAGATAAATTCTCGAACCTCAGTTTTATATTAGAAAATTTAACTTATTTCCAAATTAAAGTTTCGCTTGACTTAAAATTCATTTATTCAACAAAATTTGGTTAGTTCTAAGTTTCTCGGGTGTTTACTAGGCTGCCATAAAAGTTTCAGCATGTATTTAAATTTTTTTGAGTTTTAAGGATCTACAGCCAAAATTTTTACAAAAAATAAATTTCATCTAAATCAATTTGTTAGTCCACCAGGACATACTTAGAAGAATTAATTTTTAAATTTTCAATAACTTTCGACTTAGTCCTTTGAAAGTAAATTTTCATATTTATTTTAATTTTAATAAAATAATATTAAACATAAAAAGATACACTGCTCAAACAATTTTTTTTTGAATCCGACAGAAAAATTTTAATAAAATATTTTTTTCTTTTTTGGTTTTACGAATCGTTCATTATTAAGAAAAGTTGTGAAGTATTGCGTCACCTTTTAGGCAGGCTAGTAGTTTCCGAGTTGTAGGTCAACTTGCTGTCCAGTCTGCTGAATTTCAAAAATTTTTCAAGACATTTCTTGAAAGTGTTGTGATTGTGAATTTTACGTTCATCTAAAGGACTCTCTGTCCAATTTTATTTTTGCCAATTTGCCAGGGACCCCCTATGCAAATTTTTTTGGTTCTAATAAATAAAAAGCATAAACTGCTTGATTAAATCCTTCGGCTACAATGTCTGAGATAGAAACAAGTCCTTCAAGCCAGGACCGCCGAAGAGGAGTTGCTGAAGTCTTACTCAGCTCTGCTATCATAGCCAAAGGCACACAGAAATTCAACGAGGTTAAGAACAAGCTACCTTACCTCTTTGTATAAACAAAATCGACCTTGAGAAAATTCCATTCCTACTATCAATTACCAAGGAAACACAACTAAAATTATTTTCGTGGCAGCACGTGGCGCCCAACTTAACAGAAAAAATGATAACCGAGCTAGGAAGAAATAAAAAAACAGGTCTACAAAAAACACAAGTAAAAGAAAACCACCTAGGCATAATTGTGACAATGTAAATAATATCATAGTTATTGTCAAACTAACAATTGTTACTGTTTGATTATTGTTCAGTGTAATTAATTAAATTTGTCACCAGTTTCGTAAATTAATTTTACAAAATACAACTGAAATATTAATAAATTGTTAAGTACAAAAATTTGCCTAGAAAAGATTTATTCCATAATGTTTCTACTAGTTATGATTAGGTAGTAGATAATTTACCATGTTTTAAATTTATTTTAACACTGCGTCGACAGGCCACAATCCACTGTTTCATCAAGTTATTCAATTTTAGGAAAATGAAAGCATAATTTCGCATTTTTAAAATACAAATAGTTATCTTTATAGCACCGATAACTACTTGGCAGGAAAACAATGACAACCTCACAATTTTAATAATTTAAATTTCGCGCCACATTGTTTCGTCGCTGACGTCATGCGCGGAAGTGAAGGAAATTTGGTCACGGGAACAGCCTGCCAGTGTATTTGTATCATGATTCTGTCATTCACACCAAGTGTCCTGCGTGACTTTTATCAATTTGTCAGCATCACAATCCCAATTAAATTATTTTTTTATACTTATTTTCTCGTTTTAAACGAGTAGCGCCCGACATTTTTCAACAATTTCATTACTTCTAACCATCATCATTGCTCCGTATCCCCGGCGTCATCACCAGCTGGTGGAAACCAATCACAATTTGGTGTTTTTTCGACGACACCTGTTTTGTCACAGAGGATTTACTAATAACTGGACTGAATTTACGTATCGTAAATAGTAGTAGATAGTTCAACGCACCACACTACAGATACATAACACAAAACATCACTCTTTCTGAAGACGCGAACTTCCTCGCTATTTTTCCAGCAATCCTCGGCTTATTTTAACATTAAAAGTTTAAATGAACATGTCTGAAACGCTTTTGATTTAGAGACACAAGATGTTAAATTTGGAAAAAAATTCTGGTTTTTCAAAAATTCCTAAAACGTTTCAAGATGCTTTATTGAAACTTGGTGGAAGTTAGTAACACGTAAAGGAGCTTTCTTTGGTACAATATCTTTTTTTTATTTGTACCAGGAGGGGTGCACGTGAGAGACCACATTAATTTTTTTTTTTAGAAAAAAGTGGTACGCCCCTGGATTTCCCCAAAATTGATAATTTCTTATGAATTTTCAATCAAAATTGTACAGGAATCGTATCATTTTTTTTTTGTTGCGATGGGTTGTTTTTATGGAAAATGGGAAAAGGCTTGGTTGTGACAATTGAAAAAAAATCTGATATGCACTGGGTTTGTAGAAAAATCTAAAATAAAATTGCACAGCGCTGGCTGATGCTATATACAAGAAGCAATAAGCAATAAGCTATATTCAAAATTAAGACCATAAAATTAAATGATTGTTTCTAAGGTACTACAAAAACCTTGTTTATTATAAAAAAACGAAAGAAACCATATTTCTCATCGACAATTATTTATCAGAAATAAATCAAACTGAACAAAATAAGTAGTCTGGTTACTCACACATTCGCTTGTTGGTAAAAAGCATTTGCATATTTTTACACTTGTAGCATTACCAAGATTTTTTTCATTTTCCTTTTTTTTCTTTTTTTTCGGATTATCCGATGCCGGACAGTCCTCCCGTGGCTTCCGACGCCTCACGGGAGTCGCGCCGGCGCATTAACTACAGCCATTCCCCACATCCCGCAGAGTTAGTGACTGTAGATACCACAATCATGTGCCCTAAGCAGATGGAGAGAACCCAGAATTATCGCCTTCTGCATTTGGCCTACCAGCCACCCGGCTGATTTTTGGCAGGCCGGTATGATCTTCAGTTACGGGAGCAGCGTAGGTTTTATCCCTCCGAGTACACCGATTATAAGGACGACTATTTTTACCGAGTAGCCTGGGTACAGCACTTGGAGCTCGTACCGGAGATCGCGGTATTTGGTCCGTTTCTGATCCTGTTTCAAGGTGATGTTTTTCTCCGCAGGTGCCGAGAACTCGATGACATACATCACCTTGAGTTGATGGTCGAGGAGGACTATGTCAGGCTTGTTGGCTTATTATTATTATTATTATTATTAAATGACTCATCGCATCATAAACAAATAAAAGATACGGTTTTTGTGCAATTTTGATTGAAAATTCATAAGCAAGCAATTGGAAAATTTCTATCTCTAAAGGTTCGGTCAGGCTGGCGAGCGATTTGTCGCGAATGAAAATCGTGGACTACTTAGCGACAAATAAATATTTCAAACACATTACAGCAAATTAAAGCGGCCATCTAATACAAAACGTTAATGACAAATTGCTTAGCGAGTAAGCGTGTCACTCTGAAGAATTCGACGTTGTTTGATTTCTGAGCGATTTTTAGTCAGTTCTGCACTGTAACTACACCAACATAACTTTCTCGATGCGTCCTTTAATATTGTTCAGTAATAAGTCAAATGTGTCTACAGACATTCTAAGATAATGGAAAAACCTTTTTGGATATTTTCGCAATTGTTTATACAAATGATCAAATTGTCCATACTGCTTTCTATATATATTAATGGGATGTACACTATACTGTCTTTTGCGATTGAGAGAACAGTCGGGAAACAAATCGTCTTCAACAAGAAGAGCAACTCGATGTGCTTCTGACAGAGACATTGTTAAAACTAAATGTTAATCGTTTGGCGGTAAACAGGATGTCGCTTGTCTATTACATTGCCGTCATGATTTTTCGCTCGCGACAAATCGCTCGCCAGCCTGGCCGAACGCTAAAGCAAAGCGGTTTAAGACATGTGCATATGAACTTTTCATTTTAAAATAAGCCGAGGATTCACCTCCTGTGATTTCTTAACTTAAGGACCACTCTGTATTATTAAAAAATGGTGACCAAAATTTATGTCGCTTATTACTCCTACCATCTGTACAGGGTGTTCTGATTTAACTATCTTGATCGATTATCATAGGACTAACGAGCTCGTTTAAATGAAAAAAAAAGTATATTTTCTTATTACCGATTTGTCATAAAAAGATTTTGATTATCTTGTTGGGTTTATTGGATATTAAAAAAAAAAAAAACTGAGAAATAACTGTTTTTCCTGCGTTACTCATTCTTTTAAACATTATGGCCAGGAACTAGCCACATCGTTATTTGTGAGGGCTTCCTCAACTAAAAATCTGGCCACCTCTCATGCCAATGATTTTGTTGAGCAGAATTAAAGACATTTTCCGTATTTAGATATATATACATTTGGTCAACTCACATTTTCTAAATAATAATAATTATTTATTAAATATCAATAATAATTTTCAGGTACTTTATTTACATCATGCTTAAGAATTCAGTTGACAATGATCTAACGTTACTCGACCACAACAAGCGTATACCGTGTGTCCCAAATTTGATGCTCACCATTGGCATCTCAGAAACGGTACGAGCTATAAGGTCGGTTAAACGAGATAAGTTTATGCAAATTTTATGCTGATTCCAAATCCGTTAAGAAATCATGGCTAACTGAAACCATTTTTGAGATTTTCCAAAAAAAACTAAAAATTTTTGATATATCTTTTTGGCTGTAGCCAAGTAATCCTTGGTCAGACAAGTTTTAGAATTTTACATTATTAGGGCACTTTTTGGAGATTAATATTTTGGTCTAGAAACGAATGCTCGATAGTCTTTTGTTTTCGAGATATCCGAGGTAACTTTTCTTTTTCTTATGACAGCCATGTTGGATTTTTCGATTTTCATATTGCGCTTAAAAAGAGCTTTCAATCCAAAGTTGATGTTAATCCTTAATCCATGATCCAGTGTTGTTTGTGAAAATAAAAAATGCCTTGACGGACCTCTAGGCGAGAAGAACTTGTATCCCTGTATTTCCCTTCGATTTTATCTCGGATTTTATGTATCTATAGATATACAGTTTATGCTAGCTTAGGTTAGGAGTATTTATTATTACTTATAAAAAGTGTGACTGGCTGTATGGATTCATTCCAAAAGCCATTTTCAAAAAAAAAGAGCTTTCAAATGATGTATCACATGCCGAAGAAAATTTGTTTTTCAAGGGACTAATTTAAGAAAAGTTATCCGTTGCTTAACAAAACAAAATAGTAGGCCATGGAACATCAAAAAGTTTTTGTAAAGCCAGAGACAAGGAAGTTGCTCATTTAGACGGCGACTAATTATTATTTATGTACTTAAAATCGAATGTAAATTGCTTTATGTGTACAATTCTCTAAAAATATCAAATTTTAGACGATCACTAAGGTTTTATTTGTCATAAAATTGTCAATAAAGTGTTCAAAATTTGAACAAAGAAATCCTTTTCATCAAGGGCATTCTTGCATGCAAAGTACCTAGTTAGTAATTAGTAAAATTTGAAAAATGCTTTTATAAAAACGACCAAATTCACACATAACGTTCAGTAAAATTTAGTAGGCTGTGGTTTAAAACAAATAATAAGCATCAAATGAGGAAAAATTTGATATGATAGAATGGTATTTAAAAGTAAATAGAAATTCGCAAAACGTATCGGCTTCCTGTCTAGAAACATTTCCGGAATGCAACCATTGCATTGTAAGCAATTTGTTAAATTATAGGAGATTTGATAATAAAAGAGACTGGTATGATATTGGTAATGTTGACCGCACAAATAATATTCTCGAAGCTGTTAACAATAATCCCCGCATATCATTGCGACAAATTGCAGGTGAATTAAATATTCCTAAGACAATGTTACACAAAACATTAAAACAAATAAAATATCATGCGTACAAATCTACGATTTTCAATCGAGACTTATATGGACAGATGAAAGTCGTTTTACAAATTGTGAAGTCTTTAACAAGCACAATTATTCACTGGGCCACAGATAATACTCATGTAATTACGCAAAGAAGATTGCAAACTAGATTTGGATTCAATGTTTGGTGCGGCATGATAGGTATTACCCTTTCTCTTTCTATTCTACTCCTATGATCTGCCTATAACCCTTTCCTTAATTATTATTTTTAGATCGCCATTTAATCAGTCCATTCATTTTTCATAACAATTTAATGGGAGCAACCTATCGTGACTTTCTAGAAATTGTGGTTCCAACAAGATGGCTGTCCTACACAAAATACTAATAATGTAGATGGATATTGCAGGAAAACTTTGGTAACCGCATAATTTCAAATAGAGGACCAGTATTGTAGCCTCCCCGCTCGCCTGATATAACCCCTCCTAATTTTTATTTGTGGGGTATGGTGATGAAGTGTATAATTTCGAAAGCCCAGAAACTATCGATATTTTAGAAAACAGAGTTAGGGATGTTTTGGGCACAATAAATGCCAATACTCTCAGAAGAGTAATCAGCTCAGTAAGGCGTAAATGTCAAAAATGTATTCAGCTAAATGAAGGTAATATTGAACAGTCTTATTAAATTTCCTTACTTCTTTACTATCATTTCTTCTATTATGTTAATTTGCTATTATTAAAAAATTTTCCCCATATCGATTATGTTTAGTATTTTAATAGAAAATTAAAATTATTTAAACATGTCAAACTGGTAACCTTAATATTACTGTTATTTTCATAATGATTGGTATTAGGTATATCCATGAAATCAAAATAACTTTTTGATTTTCCATGACCTACTATTTTGTTTTGTTAAGTAATGGACAACTTTTCTTAAATTATAGACCAATCAAATTAAGCAAAAATCAGGCCCACTTTCACGATAATTTCCAACCATTCCCGACCAATACCATTCGATTCAATTTTTTTTTTGAATTCTCATGGTCAATTTTGCCGTACGTTATATGAGCAAGAATTTAATTTATAAACAATTAAAGTTGTGAAAATGATGAAAATCGATGTTTCTAAATATTCAATTTCAAATGCTGCGAAAACGGCAACAGATAGAGTAAAATTGCTCAGAAATTTTTTTATAGAGCGTTAAATTCCCTTCAAAAAAGTCCGCGACGGCATATCTCTACGATGAATAGTTAAGGCGTTACAATGAGTTAAATGTTTATTATTTTTCTACTGCGTACTGGTCAGCTGTATACGGGTCATTCTTTTACAAATCGCACGGATTTCATGAAAAAAAAAACTTGACATTTTAGATTCGTCTGAAATTTTTTTTTACAGCTTCTATACGTAAAATTAATTGACACGTATTTCAGGATTTTGCTTAAAAAAATTTTTTTCCGAAAATATCTATTTATGAAGTTTTGGTATTTTGCTGGATTTTCTCCAATCGTCTCATACATGAAATTTATTATCTCCAGTTGTACTGATCGGATTGATGTCATTTTTTTACAGTTTACGTGTTGTTACGTTAGCTGTCTAAAAGAATAAAAAAAATTTTTTTCAATGTCAACATATCAAAAATAATAACAATTTAATTGTTTAAATAATTGTTAGATGCTGTTGCTCCAGGTTTAGTTAATTTTAAAAAATACCACTTCATTCTTCATCATGTTCCTTAGAAAATGGCATCGGTGAAAAAGTGGTATCTCTATTAGATCAAAAGTTATTAAATATTTTCGAGCGCTTGTCAGGCGGCGCGCTCCGCACACCTCAGAGGTCTCAGGCTTTTGCACCTATTTTATATTAATGAATGTTTACCGTATTGCGTAATAGTTTGAAAATATTTGTTGATAACATTACTGTATAAAAATTAATATAAATAATGAAAAGAACATTATAGTTACTTCCCGGTTACTAAATTAATATTGAATATCACGCCGTGATAAAATAAAAGTAAGAAACTAAATTTAAACACTTTAATTTATTAGCTTCTGAGTAGTATACAAAATGTTTTTTTTTGCACAAAGTATACATTTTATTTCATAATTGTAACTTCAATTGCTATCAACCCTGGTTGATAGAATCAATTACTGCAGATACTGCCACTTTGTCTTCTTCAAAAGATACACCGGGACTTTCAGGAGAACGTTTCCAGTTAACGTCATTACTTTCCAAAGCGTCAAAATCAGAATCATTAATTTCCTCCTTCTAAAAACAATGTAATTTTTACATACATCAATTAACCTGAAGCTTAACAATTTATTTTATAATTTTAGGATATTTTAAACCTTGCCTCATATAATGAATGAAATTTTATTAAAGAAATTTGCTTCGAAAATATTACTTACAGTTGATTTGAACTTCTTTTCGCGATTCTTGCGTAATTGAAACAATTTAACACGGCAAGTATTACAGATTTTTCGCTGAAGGAACTCATCCGTTACCGGTAAGTTAAGACCCACTAAATGTTGCTTCGAAACTGGTCTTAGATTTTCTCTTTACGATGTGAAGACATATCGAAGGGACTGAAGCATCGATCTACTTTGATTTTCGGACCAATCGACGATTTTGATGCTTTCGGCATTGTACCGACACTTTATGATTATCGCTAGTTCTAGATTAAAATATGATAGTAATAATATGGCATGCATATACGACGTTGTCGAACAACAGAATGAAAACATTTACATATATTTAAAACTGAAGGGAGCTTGATTGCACGTTCCGCGCGCTACGCCCAGCACAGCGACTCCGTGCGCGCCGGCTGACAAGCGCTCGAAAATATTTAATAACTTTTGACCACATAGAGATACCACTTTTTCACCGATGCCATTTTCTAAGGAACATGATGAAGAATGAAGTGGTATTTTTTAAAATTAACTAAACCTGGAGCAACAGTATTTAACAATTATTTAAACAATTAAATTGTTATTATTTTTGATATGTTGACATTGAAAAAAAAATTTTTTATGCTTTTAGAAAGCTAACGTAACAACACATAAACTGTAAAAAAATGACATTGATCCGATCAGTACAACTGGAGATAATAAATTTCATGTATGAGACGATTGGAGAAAATCCAGCAAAATACGAAAATTTCATAAATGGATATTTTCGAAAAAAAAATTTTTTAAGCAAAAATCCTGAAATATGTGTCAATTAATTTTACGTATAGAATCTGTAAAAAAAAATTTCAGACGAATCTAAAATGTCAAGTATTTTTCAGTGTGCGGTTTGTAAAAGAATGACCCATACGCAACGCGTATCCACTTTTTTCCACATACGAAACAATTTTCTTCGAAATTAAATTGCGGCACACTTAAACGACGTGGGTATCGCTCTTTTGGAATTCCAGAGCCAGGCTTCAAATTATCTTTTGAGGAATACGCTTTTCTACACTTATCATGAACAGTAACTTCATTAACATTTTCTATTTGATTCCATTTCTTATCCTCACGTTTCTTGCTGTTTTCTATTAACGATTCGATTCCCTTTTGTTTTACTGTTACAGTCTTGCCCATTTGCAGAGTTCCTTCACATATAAAACAATTTTCTTCTAGCGACATTTTTGATCGGTTTATTTTAATCAACAGCACAACCACAATGATAGTAAAAATTGCTCACAACCAGTACACTGTATAACTGCGTTATAACTGCGACGACTATTAGCATCAAACTGAACAGCTCATAACTTAATAATAATTTATCTTATAACTTAATAATAATTTTCCAGGTCTTTGAGTATACATAAAAGTATATAATAATTATATCTAGACCAAAAAAGTGATAAATACATTTGCTAACGTTGTAAAAATAAGAAAATTATGAAAGATTTACAGAAAGTCTACTTTCAAATGTTCTGCGCAGGTGGCCATTACGCGGCATACGAGTCTGTTAATCTCGCATGCGCGTTACTTGTACAGCTGACTGATATACAGCAGAAAAATAATAAATATTTAACTCATTGTAACGCCTTAACTATTCATCGTAGAGATATGCCGTCGTGGACTTTTTTGAAGGGAATTTAACGCTCTATAAAAAATGTTCTGAGCAATTTTTCTCTATCTGTTGCCGTTTTCGCAGCGTTTGAAGTTGAACATTCAGAAACACCGATTTTCATCATTTTCACAACTTTAATTGTTTATAAATTAAATTCTTGATCATATAACGTACGGCAAAATTGACCATGAGAATTCAAAAACATACTGAATCGAATGGTATTGGTCGGAAATGGTTGGAAATTATCGTTTTGAAAAACCCTTAATTTTACTAGTCTATTAGTCCTCTGAAAAGCGATTTTTCCTCGGCATATGATTAATCATTTGAAAGCTCTTTTTAGCGCAATCTGAAAAACGAAAAATCCAATATAGCTGCCACAAGTAAAACAAAAGTTACCTCGGATATCTCGAAAACAAAAGAGTATCGACCATTCGTTTCTAAACCAAAATATTAATCCCTAAAGTGTTCTAATAATGTAAAAGTCCAAAACCTGTCTGACCATGGATTACTTGGCTACAGCCAAAAAGAGAAATCACAAAATTTTCGTTTTTATGGAAAATTCCAAAAACGGTTTCAGTTAGCGGCGATTTCTTAACAGATTTGGAATCAGCATAAAATTTGCTAAACCGACCTTGTAGTCTTATGGTTTCCGGGATCGCAATGGTGAGCAGCAACTTTGGGACACACGGTATAAAGAAAAGTTTAAACGACATTTTTGTTCTACACGACAAAACGTTTCAAATACAACATAAACCTAAACAAAAACAACAACAGCAACTCTGAAAAAAATGTGTATGTGTTTGTATGTGTTACCTTGGGCCTGATTATGGTAGTTCCACGCCAAGAGCATCAACTTCAGCTTGTCGCTGTCTTTCATAGCCCCAGTTCCTGCACAGCCAATCATATCACGATTAGCAGAGTTGGTTTACACTTTTATACATAAATTTAGTTCATTATTCTTATACAAAAAATAATAAATAAGAAATTGGTTATTAGTAAGGCATCCACTGAAGACCAAAAAAAAATCAGACAGGTGGGAACGATTTGCATTACCTCAAATCAATTATGCCATAGATCGTAAAAATTCAAAACGTCTTTTATTAATATAGAAAAAATGTTCATTTCCTGATAGTCCTTCATCATCACCCTGTATCTCGAAAACGAGGCGTTATCGGACCTATCTTCATAGGACTTTTTGCTTCTCTCCCCCTGGCTTTTGACGGTTTTTAATAAAGCCAAGAAATAAAAATAAATAGAATAGAATAAATAGAATTCGAAATTTTCATAAAATTATAATTTTTAAACAAAAACAGGAAATAAATGCAGGTATTAATTATTTAATATTACTGAGCTAGCTAACAGGCATAATAATTTACTAGGTAGGAATATCATAACCATACCATGATATTGTGCCGTTTTTGGTATATGCGAATGTAAATGGTTTATTTATTATTCTATTAGTAAACCATCGATGACTTTTAATGTTAATATAGCGTTACAGAAAATTTGGGGTACTTGAAAAAAATAACCTTAAACTTTCCAAAACATGTTCGCTACGACCATCCTAGACTCCCTCCAGTTCACACGCTATGTACCGGGTGATCCCAATAAGCATCCCACCACCATTTTCTCGGTTATTTGGAAAGATACGAAAAAAATGAAAAATGCTTTTTGTAGGGTTTTTAATAAGGAATCCAGACACATGAACAGAAAAACAACTGAACATCAAATAAAAAAGATGGAGGCCTAAGTTACATTTTTTTAAATGGAAGTACCCAAATATTTTTCCATATTTGAATAGGGCGTCTTATTCTGATTTCAAATATATATACTTTTTATATAGTAACTTCAGTAAATATTCCGATAATCGATTATTTCCCAAAAAGAAAATACGTTGCTTAACAGATATCAAGAAATATTTTCTAGGTGGCCGTGAAAACAAAACAACAATTAATATTTTGACAGTTTTGCTCATTTAATAATTCAACAGTTTGCCAACAACTGTTACTTTTGAACGTTGCTTTGTTGGCCAAAAATAACCAATATGAATAATCATTATACTTTAGGAGAAAAATAAGATATGGTAAACTTATATTTTAAAAATAATAAAGACGCTTGTGTTGCCCAGCGAGAATATGGACAAATATATCCGAATAGGAAATTACCTGACAGGAAAACTATTAAGTTGGCAGATAATTTATTAAAACATACAGGAGCAATTCAAAATAAAAAGAAACGAGGAATAGTCAACGAAGATAGAGAATTCAGTGTTTTACTCTATTTTCAAGAGAATCCAAGAAATTCAATAAGAGACGCAATGAGGTATTTGAATTTTTCTTATGGAACCATACAGAGAACTTTAAAAAAACATAAACTTAAGGATTATAGTATATTGCCTGTTCAAAAATTATACCCTCAAGATAATGAAAAGCGGCAACAATTTTGTAGAAATATGATCAACAGATATGACATTGATAATAATATATTTAATAAAATATGTTGGACCGATGAGACATCATTCAACACATCTGGTATCTTCAACAGAAGAAATTCACATTTTTGGTCTTCCGAAAATCCTCATAGTTCTGAAGAGATTCAATTTCAAGGAAGAAAATCCATAAATGTTTGGTGTGGAACAATAAATAAAAAAATTATAGGGCCTATTTTTCACGAAGGCTCCCTTAGAGGACTATTGTATTTAGATATGTTAAGAAATGATGTAAATAATTTATTAGAAGAAATGCAATTGCAATTCGATGTTATTTGGCAGCAGGTCGGGGCACCCCCACATAATATTAATGATGTTACAAATTACTTAAACACAACATATCAAGAATGGATAGGAAAACGAGGAACTATTGCTTGGCCACCTCGTAGTCCGGACCTAACTCCATTAGACAGGTTTCTTTGGGGCCATTTAAAAAATATTGTTTATAAAGAAAGAAGCAACAACTTGGAAGAAATAAAGGAAAAAATTAGAACAGAAATGCGAAATTTGAATAATAACAACGCTGTTATGGCTTAAGAAAACGATACGTTCTGCGTATAGAACACAATGGAGGGCACATAGAGAATTTTTTGTGATATTTTATTATTAATTAACTAGCAATAAATTATTGTTAATTTTGTTAATTAAAACTATAGTCCCACTTTAGAAGATAACCTGATGTTTGTTTTCTCCGGAGTCTGTCCATAGGGAAACAAGTGTCGTTAGGACCGATGTAATTAGGAAAAAAAGTTTGTTTGTCAGTTGTATGGCGTTGTGTGTCCGTGAGTAAGAATGTTCAAAATACTCTACATCATTTTTTACACAAGCTATGGCCCTTTTTGCAACAGACTGTCTGATTTTTTCCGAAAACGTCAACAATTTGGTGAATGCTATCCCCAGCCTTTTACACTGTGGCTTGTAGTTCCTCGATTGAATTGATTGGTGTTGAGTAAACCAGTTGTTTCATGTGCCCCCATAAATAAAAATCGCTTGGAGTTAGGTCCGGCGATCGGCAAGCCATACTACTGGTCCGTTTCTTCCAATCCAGAAAATTTTCCAGTAAGTCAGTCTTGTACGTTGCGAGAATTTGGAATTACATATCCCGGCGTATAACAAGATGCACATCTTAGAGAAGTTCCGGCAAGGTGATAATTAGAAATTGTAGGAAGCGAGCTGCAGTCATACATGGTGACAAAATGCGAAGTCTAATTAAATAATCATCCACTATTACGGTCCACAGATCATCAAAACCGCTTCTGAAATTTGTGTTACCCCATAGCATGGGGAATCTCCTCAGACTAGATAAGATGTGCGTGTTATTCATATAAAAAATGTCGGGTAAATGTAGCCTCATCGGTGTACAACACGAGTTGAGGTAAGTTTGGATGATCAACAATTCTTTGTAGAAGCCATCGACAATAAACCAGGCGCCTGTGGAGGATCCTCTGGATGCAAGGCTTTCACAGATTGAACGTAATAATGATGTAAGCCCTGCTTGCGTAATATTCACGTTACTGTGCCCTGTCATGTTTGCAACTGTAAAGCTAACCTTCCGCTTATTACTGTGAGATGTGCTTGAGTTGCAAATGTTTTAAAATCTAGATGTTGCACTACACTGGGAAATGTTTCGTGATTGGGATGACGACGCGCAGGAAACCGTTCGGCGTAGAGTCTTTGAGGTGCGACACCATTACTTCACCGTAAGCCAACATTAAATCGGTTTTTTCACGTGTAGTAAAAGCCATTTTATTAATTTTCATTCACATTTAAGCCTGAATTATTATCGACAAAAGATCAACAAACTGGTAATATCACAATGAATCGATCATCGAGAAGAAATAGGATCTAATTAGGTAATTAATTACACGTATTACACTTTTTGCTGCATAAAAAGTTTCATTGATTTCAATCAGATAAATTATTACATACAAATTCGTTTTAATAAACCATAGGCGAGTATTGTTTAGGTTTGTTTTTCTCGAAATCTAGTGCACCGATTTTTTTATATTTTGGGAAAGTCGTTAGCATATTAAGCCCCTTATGTTTTCCTCGGTTTATTTCTGAATCACCCTGTATAATTGAATAATGCTGAAGGACTTCTTTGCTTTTTATCAGTTTTAGAATTTGAAACCAACGGTTGAATTTTTTTGAATCCAACAGTAAATTGATTAAATATTAGTTTGGCCATTATTGAAATTATTACTTGGTATTTTCAAGATAATTTAACCGATTGCCCAGCAATTTTGGTCTCTTATTGTATATATAGAACTGGACAGACCACCTGCAGATTTAGATTAATAACAATTTTTAATTAAAGAAAACAAATACATATGGTTGAAATTACAAAGTTCACATTGTCATAACTAATTTGTAGTTATTGTCAATAAGATTAATGAGGAAAATTATAAGTATAATACCAACCCTGCTGCTCTTATATAAATATCGATAATTTGGTTTACCTATTTATTCGGATATCTGTAGACGGACGAACACTGTGTTGGAATATTAAAAAGTTGTGTGTCGATTGTAATATGCAGAATAAAATATGTTTTTCTACACTATAGTGTCGGCAGAAAAATGCAATAACCGTGATAATTGTTAACATATCGGTACTAAAATTTAATAAGTGTTTTTCGCCGACATTACAGCGATCTGAAAACAATATAAAATATTATACTTACCACCATAGTGATCGTCATCGTTCCCTTCTGAGGATTCGGGGGTTGGTAAATTTTCCTAGAACAAAAATATTGCATTAGGTAAAGTAAATCAGTTTTAAATAATGTATCAATTTTAACATTATGCATGACAACTTTTTTATTTCATTTTATAATTACATATGTACTTATTGAATGATGATGGTAATATGTAAACATCAGAGGATTTGGTATTCCTGACGAAAAGACAGGGTCTGCTTATATCTATATTTTACTACCGAATATCGACATGCATATTTCTAACTACAACTGAATATATGAAGTTTTCGCAATGTCAACTAGCACACTGGTCTTATAAATTTAAATCATATGTTTAAACAACCATATCTATAGATTTTTAGTATACTATGTACATATCATCTATATGATGGTTTAGTCATTTAATTTATCTTTATAAGCCTAGTGTACTAGCTGGGATAAATAAATAGGTACTTGAAATTGGGTCCCTGCACGTAACTAACCTTCCGCAAAAGCAAAAAAAGGGGGTCGCTACATGGCGCATAGATAACAACGCAATCAGATGTTTATATTATATTTAAATTGAATTTACATGCAGTTTTACATTTCTCCCGTTTTCGTACTGCCGCAGATTTTTTTATAGGAACTTATGTGTGATTATTTTTTAAGGGTCGCTTTAAAAATCAGAATGTATTCCACTCCGATAAATATAGAAAGTTGTGGAAACGAATTCAAAATGCCGTAAATTTTAAAAATGACGCTGATGATGTTGCAATCAGTGCAGTTTACCTTTTCACGCCAAATTAATCTTGGTATGCGTATAAATATTGGTCATACTGAATATTTACTATAAGATTTCTAGTTGCATTTAATGGACCAATAAATAACCGGTTTTTCAATCACCAAATTTAATTCCATCCCATCCCAAATTTGAACGCAATAGGTGAAAAATTTTATTATAAAAAAAACAATTTTCTTAAGGCTTTGACCTTCGATAGCGACTAAATGAAGCACTTTCTATTGGATAGAGCTGGATTATACAGGATGTTTCAGGTATGCGGTCATTAATTTCTAGGGGTGATTCTACATAGAAAATATGAAAAAAGTTCATATAAACATGGGTCCGAAAATCACTCCTAAGGGCGCTGCGGGCCTCTGAAGGGGGGCACCCAAAATTGACATTTTATTTAATATCTCAGGAACCCTTTGAGCTACAGTGACTAATTTTTGCACGTGATTCGATATCAATAAAGGTTATTATCTGATGTTATTCACCAAGGGTAAATTCAGTCAGGGGTGCACAAAATTGGAAAGGGGGACTTACTTCTCCTCTGAGTTGCTTTATGTTCAAATTTCTGGAAACTGGTTGGTCCTACGGAGTTACAACAAGAAAACCTTTTTTGTGTATTTATAGCCAAGGCATTAAATTCCGATGAGACATTCACAAAAAAATTCACATTAAAAAAATTGGGATTTATTTGGTTTCTACATAACAACTCTAACAATTGAACATGGAACGCAGTAAGCTACGTTGCTACTGCAAGTGTGTAAACTACGTAAATTCATATATCAAATAATACACATACATATATTATATTTATACACTACTAACAAATCCAAGTATAAATAATAATTTAATATCGACAACCAATTTTGAATAATCGCGATCTCATTCATTCCATATCTTCAAACCCAACAAAACAAAAATATGAAAATGAAAATAAGCAAGCACACAAGCAAAGCCTGGTTTGGCTCTGGTCTGCATTAAGTCGATGTGCGCGACGGATTGGTAACGTTCACATTTCATTCATTTCCCTTTTATTCGATTTATATAAAATTTCGATACTTTTTTCTATTCGATAAGAAAATTTATTCGATAATTTTATCCGATACATTTTAGGATCGAATAAACCGATATATTTATTCGACACCGCCCAACACTATTTGAACGCATTCGACTGAATACGTGTAAATGCACGGTCGTCGTTTGTTTTTGTTGGCTTCCGTCTGCAGCCAACGCTGCCTCCGGCAACAATCAAATAATAATAAGCATGCACACAAAACAATATTGATATGCGTTACTATTAGTTAAAATGATACATTAGAGCCTACTGCCAATATCTGAAATTTATTTGGAAAATGAAACTATTGAATCAGCTTGCGTTATTTGAATCCAATAAACGCTTGCTGGTTGGGCTGACGTCATACGTTCGCAGCTCAACGGCTCGCAACAGGTCCAATGTACGTACAGCGTTGGCAGAACGAGGCCCATAGTACCATTATTTAGAATGTTATTAATGACGGACTGATACTTGTTGATTGTTTGTGGCGATTTATACTGAGGGGCGGCGAAATCACATGTCCATGAAGGCCCTGTATATAATGAAGGGGGGTAAACATATCAAAAAACACTATTCACAGAATCACATACTTTTATTTAATATGGCATAAGTACAAAATTAAAATAAATTTTCTAAAAATAAACTTTAAACTCTTTGGTTGTAAGAATTAGTTAAAAATATAACAAGCAACTAAATAGTAATAATAATAAAAATATTATAAAAAAATATATATACAACATAATATAACATAAGTTAATTTTGAAATATTTAAACAGATTTTTTTTATGCATCTAATCTTGGAATACTTTTTTCTTTAGCAAAAGAACACCAGATCATTTTTTGGGATCGAGTAGAGAGCGTTTTGGACCGGGGGTGTTGTAGTGATTGCCACCACGCCACCATGGTCAGTCCGCCATTGAATGTTATGGTTACATGGTTTTAAAGGGTTAATGTTTGTTTATTACGTGATAAAGAAATGGTAGAATATTTTCAAAAAGGCGATTCGCACGATTTGACAAATGTACATATTATTATGGTGTATAACTTGATAGTTTTATAATAGTTATTTATGATACAAGTGTTAAAAATGACTTTTTATTTTGTGAGTGAAGAAGTTTGCGAAACGAGCGTAAGCAAGTGGAGCAACTCCACGAACAAAATAAAGTCATTTTTAACACGTGTATCATACAATGATTTTTCTACAAACACCATTAAAAGAATAATAAAGTTTCTTTAAAAAGATTTCAAATCCTTTTATGGTTACCTCATAATTCTAGTAGATTGTAAGATTTATGAAATAAATAAATCAAGTTTGCCCGTTGTTTGACACATGCTTGTCAAATGTGAAAAATTATTGCAATATGATGAGTTCCAATATTAATTATAGTCCAGAAGGAAGCGAATCGATTCCTCAAGAAATTGAAGAAGCAGCTACAAGGGCAACTTTAGATTTGTTGCCCACAAAATCCAAACAACAATATGAATTAGCGTACAAACGCTTTGTGGAATGGTGCGAGAACAACGTTGCAGGCAAGTACAGTGAAAATGTAATATTGGCCTATTTCGAGCAAAATTCTAAAATTTGGAAGTCTTCGACGCTTTGGGCACATTTTTCAATGATAAAGGCTATGTTAAATGTCAAGAACAATCAAGATATAAGTAAGTTTTATAAACTCATCGCATTTTTGAAGCGCAAAGGAGAAGGATATCGTCCAAAAGAACCAAAAATTTTTACACGCCAAAATATTGATAAGTTTATTGCAGAGGCGCCAGATGACAAGTATTTGATTTTAAAGTAGCTGCTGTAATGGGTATACTAGGCGCGTGTCGCCGTGAAGAACTTTGTCAAATGAGTTTAAACAATATTGAGGATTTAGGAAATACACTAGTGGTAAACATTCCAGATAGCAAGTCTAGAGTTTCAAGAACCTTTAACTGTTATTACTGAGACTTGTATTAACTTATATCATAAGTACTTAGCATTACGTCCAGCTCATGTCAACCATAAACGTCTTTTTATTAAATACACTAGTAGCAAATGTACGATTCAACCTGTTGGAATAAATATTTTTGGAATGATGCCTACAGATATTGCAAGATTTTTGAAATTACCAAATAGTGAACTTTACACTGGACATTGTTTCCGTCGGACATCCGCCAGCTTGTTAGCAGACTCTGATGCAAATTTATGTACAATTAAAAGACATGGAGGATGGAAAAGTTCGAGTGTTGCAGAAGGATACTTGGAAGATTCGTTAGAAGACAAAAAGAGGATTGCTTGTCACATTCTTCCAAATAATTGCCCTTCTTCTAACAATATAGAAATAGAGCATATTAATAGTATTTCCTCCACTGCTTCAAGTTCAACTTCAACAATTTCTTCTTGTGAAGTAGCTTCCTCACAAGGGATAAATATTACTAATTGCTCCAATTGTACAAGTAATATAAATATTTCTAAATAACTTGTAATTTTTTGTTAATAAATATATAAATGTCATTATGACAAACGACTTATCATTTTACTTTTTGCACTAGTGTTAAAAGTAAATCATGTGATCATTTTTAACGCGAGTTTATATAATATTAAATTTTTAATTCAAGTATGCCGTGTTAAAAATTTAGTTTTTAATGGTGTTTGTAGAAAAACAAATTAAAATTACATTTTGCAACATTTAACAAGTAATCAACAATAAATAGTATTTATGGAATACAGAGATGTTATTAGGTGCCTACTTATTTTATACGCGTAATAGCAGTTGTGTGTTGTATACAAGGTGTTTCAGAAATAGTATGCCAAACTTCTATAAGATATACTGGGCCAAAATAATTAAAAAAGTTCTTATGGGCATGTGCCCAAAAATGAACCATTTCCAAGATACAGGGTACGTAAAGTATTGCCAGGAATACGAGTATATTCTTTGTTTTTCAGAAACTATTGGAGAAAAAATTACTCTTGGAATGCAAGTGAAATTGCGACTGTTTCTAAATATAATTATTATTATCGTATTTATCTCCAACAGTTTCTGAAAAAAAACCTCTTTCTTGGGAAACGGTTCATTTCAGGTACATAAGAATTTTTTTGCTTACTTTGGCCCATAGTATATTCTGTAGAAGTTTGGCATGCTATACAACACACATAGAACAGTTTTATTAGTTGTATTTATGCAGTCAGACAAGACACCATTTTCTTGCCGATATATTTCTTTTCATAATCTTATCCACGCCGGGAAATGTGTTCTGTGCAAATCGGATACTGAGCTATTATAACTAGCGCAGTTAATTTATTTATTTATTATGTGACTATGTCACATATAAACACTCATCTGCAATAGTTATAAAATGTAAAATTGTACCAAAAAAAATACCAAAATAATCCGTATTTTTTTGATGGTTGTAATAAACCGAAACGTAAGAAAATAAATATTGTTCTTATTTATTTAAATGACCGAAAGACCAGGATATTTCTACATCATTCCTATTATTGAAATTAACGGTCAAGAAAAGCATATAAATACTAATTACAGATCCAAAAAGATTAATTTTAATTTAATTTTTTATATATTTCCATGACATTATTATACAAAATAATTCCTCTGTATCAAATTAAACATATAATCATTCTACATAATTGCGATATACTAGTTACAAGTACAAGTAGATAAAAAGATTCACTTTGAGCGAAATTCAACGATATATTATATGGTTCCCAAGCACAGAAACGACTTGTTGACGTGACGGACGCATTTGTATAGAGAATTTTGCAACGAAAGAAGGTCATTGACACATCGTAGGATTAAATTTCGACTTGATGCAAGGGAAACTCGTGATGCAAACTGATGCGTTACAAAATAAATATGTAATTTCAGTGCTTCTGCTTATTTGACAAAAAGTAATATACATCTCGGTACTTGAAAACGGTTTCGAAAGATGTTTGTGTGAGAATATTGCATTACATAGATATTTTACGGGTAACGCGCCCTAGTTTTTCAGCGTATACGTCACTTTACCATCATGTAAAAAGTAAATGTAGTCCGTTTAATAGTATGAAATAGAATAAGGGAGTGTGGATGTCATCCCAGAGACGGATTTTTAAACCTAATACTATATTCCGAAAAAACTGATATAATGAATTAAAACTGTAATTTTTGACACGAGTAGGTACTTACGCATTTACTGAATTAATTAATTAGCTTTTGCATATAAAACTGGAACCAGTGAGCGGTTGTCAACCGCAGAGAATTATACTGGCACCCATCAGCGGCTGAGATTTATATTATGTATGCATGTAGTGTCGAAGGGCGAATATCGTTTGCGTCCCTAGACGAATTGATCTATTTAGTTTACATCCTTGCTCTATGCAGTTTGGTAATTTGTTAAGTCGAAAACATTAGCTAGCAATTTGTTGTGTATACAGCGAGTATAAAGACATTTTTTATTAATCGATATTTTCTGTTTAGTGCGTCTGTGGACGTAAAAAATGGCGAGGAAGTCCACGTCTTAAGAAAGAGTGATGTTTTGTGTGTTGTTATGTATGGTGTGGGGTGATAGACTGTCCAATTATTAGTGAATCCGCTATTACTTGTTGTATTACTTGCGAAAATTTCACATCTATATTTACAACTAATGAGGGTTACCGCCAGTGGCGGTTCGTGGAGTCAAGAGATAGGGAGGTCAATTAGAAAAGTTTACTGTATTACCTACCTTTTAAAGTGATTTAAATTTCAAGTCGATCCTCCGGTCTTTTTGAGATGCAAAGTGGTCAATTGCTTTTTCATTAAAGTCTTTCATCTTCTTTATTAATGCCCTTTCTATGGTAAGCATAGCTAAAGAAGATAACCTTTCCTGACCCATGGTATTTCTTAAAAATGTCTTTATTCTTTTTAAGGTGGAGAAACAACGTTCACTTTCGACAGTAGTCATAGGGAGAGTACACAAGATTTTTAACAGTTTGACACTTTCAGAAAAAGTATTGCACAAATTATTGTTAATAAAAAGCTGTAACAAAGCAACTGCACCTTCACTATTGGACAAATCTTCTCGGCTATATAATACTTTAATTCAGTTTTAAGTTTCAAATGATTTATGACTGGATACTCCGTTTTAACTAATTTAAACATATCTTGAGGAAAGCTTTTTATAATCTTTAAATCGATCTGCGTGAAATAACTGAGACACTGCTAAATGATTACTGAAGCCAAACCTGTTTTTGATCTCAGATGTAATTATATCACAAACTTCTAATGAAATTCTCCTTTGATTCTTCGTTTTACATCTTGGGCAGACTGCATGGATGTCTCTCCAAATAGTTATTCAAAATTTTATTTCTGAGTCTTCAATTTTACTATTAAAACCGCCAATACACTTATTTACTGTTATGACATCGAAATTACATTTTTGTAATTGATTGAACAATATATCACAATGAGGCATAACTAAATAAAAAAATTTAACCAGTAAAGAAAATGTTCATTTTGTAAGTAGTTTTTAAACCAATAGCTTGGTTTAGAGTGTTGTTTTCTGATTCATTATCAATGATTTTTTCTAAACAGTCTAATAATTCTGTTCGATAGGTATAAACAGTCTCTATGACTTTGTATTAAAATTCCATCGTGTTGGAGCGCTTTAGATAATCTACTTAATAACATTATCTAACCGGCTGTTTTTTTGGCGATTTTCCAAAGAATGAAGAAAAGCTATGTAAATTAGCAAAAAAAATTTTTATGCTTTTATCCTGACTTGATGCTTTTTGTAAAAATTAAGTTTAGTTGATGAGCGTAACAATGAATACAATTTGCTGGAGGATAACTTTTTTAATTTGGCTTATACACCTCCAAAAGCACCACTTATTACTGATGCTCCATCGTAACTTTGAGCTATTAATTTTTCAGGACTTTCATTAATTTTCAGACATTCTAACTCTTTTAAAAATTACATCTGTCAAATGCTGCGATGTCGTTCCTTGAGGCTGAATAAATTTCCAAAATCTCTCAGATACAACACCGTCTAAAGCGTATCTAAACACAGAAACTACTTGTATTTTATTATGTCCATCTTTCAGTTTTATATATTTTGTACAACACTCATATTTAATAGTAAACACCAAAAACACTGTTTTACTTAATTTTACGATAAGTAGAGATTTACTAATAAAATGTTCACAAATAAAAACATTAAAAACAACGCGATATAATTTATCGACCAACGCGTACCTAGTTAACATTAAGACTGGTGACTAGCGACTGCTGTACTAAAGTTCGTGCGTTACCGTGTCAGGGTCGTCAGGGACATTGTCCCCGCCAGTGTTTTCTGTCTCTTTTGCTTTCTGACGAACGTAAGTCTATTTCACTATAATTCGTTGTAAATTCGGTCCGTAGCTAGCTTTGAGGACACGTTGTGGATTGACTCAAGATTTTTAAATTCTATAAATGAATAATGTAACGATCTAGATATTTGAATAGCATTGTGCATAGAATGAACTAGAAACTTTAATATATTTTTTAAGAATATTAAAATATATATATATATATATATATATATATATATATATATATATATATATATATATATATATATATATATATATATATATATATATATATATATATATATATAATATATTTTTAAACTTCAGAAAATGAATAGCTCTATTTTTTATTTGTATGTGGGAGGTCATGACCAAATGACCCTATAGAAGACCGTAGTGGTTACCGCGCTTGAGTTCACCACGAGAGGGACTAGTGTAGGGTAAGGTAAATGTCACTGAATGTTAACGTTTATTATGGCTTTTTAAAGCGGGTTTTTAGTGATTTTTATAAAAATTAGCTGAAACATTTAACACAATGATGAAAGAAAAGTAGTAATTTACTTGCTCAGTAAGGAAATTATTGTACCTATCAGAGGTGCTTTATGTCATTAAAGTTAGGTTATATTATGCATGAGCATGTTGAAAACAATGAATGTGCATGATTATTACTTACGATTTTCTGTAGTAGGCTCCTTTGGTAACGCATAATCGAAAAGATTAAAATGTTTCTTACAAACACACGAATGTTTCGAAGAAGTAAAGTTATCCCTGCGAATCGCTACCAACCACTTTTTTAGGCGAGTTTTGTCTCTCGGAAACAAATGCCCGCCTTTTGTGTCCGAGCAAAATGGAACTATACAACACTGAGGCATAATTAACAAGTTTTTTTATTTACTGGTGTACGAAATAATTATAATAAAACCCTATAAACTTGTTCCGCGCCTAACAATAACTTTTGACGCCTACCTTACTATCCAGTGGCGCCAACTGGTGAGCCTAAAAACGGTAGCCCTTATTAGAGGCCCTAATTTTGTATCATTACAATAGCAACCATAAAAATTTCGGGAAAATTTTCGCATGGGTGAAATTACATTGGAAATTTGTCTGTCAAATAATGGCGTGAAATTTATAAATCGACGTTTCATTTTGTTAGATTTATTCGCTTTAGAATATTTGGCAAAAAAAGAACGTTCGACTACCTTTAGTGGATAAAATTTAATTAAAAACAATAGAATGAACTACTCTCATTTTATTTTTTATTTTTTCATGTAACATTGGTAAATCGTATTTTATTCTACTAGAAGTTTTGCAGAATTTATGAACAATCAAACTCAGTAAAATAGACGTAACGTCCGCCTGTTTTACAGCACAATTATTACGAGTGATGTTATTCTATGGCCGTCTGCGCCTGTTTAAGATACCTATTGTTATCTTTACTGAAAATGGAGTGTTTAATACCTACAGATTATAATATGCGGTAAAAAATAAACGTTTAGTAACAAAAATGTAATTAAAAAAAATACTTTAAACTATTCTTAATCTATTTTTTAATGTCTCATGTAACTAAAATTAAAATGTCAGGCTGATGCCATATTCTTAATTTTATTTAGGTGTGAAATTTTCTTCCCCACGTACTTGACCGAAAATGTTTTCTCGGTTTCGAATGTTGTATGAAAATTCTAGACCTTGAAACAATTTTATGATATAATACAAGAACTAGGGAGATTACTAGTAAAAAGTGCACAGTAAGTGAAAAATGCACACTGAAAATTCAACTGTGATGACTAGAGCGCGTATCCGGATGACATTTATGAACGTTTATTGAGATGTTTACGTTTCTCAGAAGATAAAAAGGGTGCCTGACCCTCGAGACAGTTGAAAGATGATTATATATAAATATTAATATATGTATTGAAATACAGGGCTGTTTCGTACCCGTCGATAGAGCACATATTTATAAAATGATCAATAGTTTTGAATATTATTGGTTAAACCAGTTAAATGTGGTTATTACTAGTAATTAATGATTTTATATTTCAACAGAACTTATCTTTCAACTGTCTTGAGCGTCAGGAATCGTTTTTACTTTCTTATACCTAATATAAGGAAGTATAGTAATCGTGATTTTTTTCGACCTCGAGATTTTGATTGATTTATACGTTTTGAACCCTCCTGAATCCATTATGACTATTTTCCGAATGATGTGGATGTGTGTGGATGTGTATGTTTCACTATATTTATGGCAATCTGTGTGTACTTAAACCACTGTTATGGCACCTGCCAAATTTATGGCAACTTACACGCGTTGCCAAAATTTTGTGCTGAAGTAATTCCTTAATTTAAAGCTACATGCATTTAATTACTACTACAGATTATTTGTTATTCATTTTATTACTTAATGAGAATTTAACCAATATTATTTTCTTATTTCATTTCTCTCTATACATCAATTTGTAATAATCTGTGTAAGTTACCACAACAATGGATGTAGTATGTTTTTTACACTCCCCATTTGTGGAAACAAAGGCGTGGTAAGACGGTGGTGCCCTCTTTAAGACACTGTTGCCATTTTATTATGGTCCTAACTGAATTAACGGTTTAAATATTCATTTCGCATTGAGGTTGCCAATATTTAACACAGTGTGTAAGAATGTGTCACTATGAGTTCCCGAACATTAACAATATTAGCACTTTCACAGCAACAACCTTTAGAACACAGTTTGCAACATGCTAATATATTCTTACCAAGCTACGAAACGACGAAAGGGTTGTGTTTAGAAAACCAACAAGTTTCCCTTGAAAGTAAGTAATAAATAATAATCTGCGTAGTATTAAATAGGCTTTAAAAATTATTACAATTTAGCTACACTTTTTAGAAATATCTTTAAATATTGTAATAATTATTCTACTCAAAAGACGTGCCAGGAATATATGTTTATAGACCCACTTAATTTTATGACTGATGAGTAGATTTTCAGATATGAGGAGGGAAGTTAAGAAATAGTCATTATATTATTTACATTACAATTCGTATTCCGCAGTTAGGTAGTTAGAGGATTGATTGAAATATTTGGACGAATCTCCAAATTTTTTATATAATCTCAGATAAAACACGTATATGATGTAATAATTACTTCTATATTTAAAATCTTGAAAATATTAATATAGAATGTGATAAAAGGTTGATGGGCGCAGGCTTTAAAAAATATTCTGTAATATAAATAGTGCCCTGAAAAAGTTTGTGATTTTTAAATTACATTGGTTAATACGTAATTGTTTTATTTAATTGTATATTATTTAATGTGAGCATTTTAGTAAGGTCTGCTTCCTGCTACGGCTACGTTTCGAGACACAACGCATCCATCAAATTTACCATATACCTAGGTTTAAGGATTTACTTATTTATTCGTGCTTACCTGGCTCATCGGATGAAGTTTTAGTTTAAATGTGAAAAAAGTGATATAAATATGCAAGAAATTTCACAAAATATACAAAAAATTACTATTAAATTTGATTTAAACTAAAAATTCTATCACAAACTTTACAGTAGGGCATATTTACGAAAGCCATTTTTAAATGTTATATAAAATTAACAAACGAAAATGTCCGCACCATATGGAACTTTTTTTCAATTATATGCTCATATTTCTTTAAATAATTGAGTGGTGGATGCTACTAAATCTATTTAAACTCGTAGTTAAGTAACATAAAATTTCATGTACAATATACAGGGCGAAAAAAAAGTTTAAAATTTGGATTTTTGAAAAATAAAAACTGAAGTATCTTTTAAGCAAAGAAAAAAATTTGTTAATGTTTTATCCTCAAATACCATTGTCGAATTTAATCATTTTTTGAGTACTTTTGTTTGTGTAAGAACGTTTATTACATTCCCAATACAAAATATGTAGGAGCGTACTTTGTTTAAATTTTTCCGGACTGTCAAGCAAAAAATTTAATAAGGATCATAAATGTATTTTTTAAAGAAATATCGTAATAAACTATCTTACACTGGCAAAAGTAACCATGAAATAATTATATTCGAATTTGAGCAAGAAATAGTCCATTTTTTACTGACCAGTCATTGACAAAGTGAATGTAAACAGTAGGTGTTATTCCTTTGTTCTTAAATGTGCATTGGCTGCACAAAATCTAAAATCAATATTTTTTTGGTCTCACCCTCCATGTCGGTGACATTTTCTAATATATGAAAATTGTGTATCATTAATCATATAACATTAAGTTATTATTATTTAATATTACTTTAAATTGCTTAAAATCGTGCATGATAAGTGAAGCTTGATTAACGAGTCTAATGGCTTTAATCATTGTTTGTACACATGCAAAATTCTTATTAAAATATTAGTTAAATTTCATAATCTGGATTCAAACAAATATTTTTAAAATATTTTTGCTGCAATCAGACAAAAAAATTTTAAAAGTGATTTGGACCGCGAACCTCTCGCTTTCCTGGCATATTATACCCCAATTTTGGATAGGGGGTTATTTCGTTATGTTGAAAATTCCGCTTAGAGGTGTTTTTGCTGATGATAACGAGGACCCGGTGCTGATAATCTCAATTCTTTGAATTGTTTTAATTTGATTTTATTTTGTTTAATTTTTATTTGATGGCTCTTGTTATATAGTACACCGCGCATTTGCTCTTTTGATAATTCTTTTATAGAAGGCAATTCTTAAATGGTTCTTCTTATTCGTTGTTGCTGCTTCTTGTTTCACTTTCGTAATAATAAGATGTGGATCAGCTTTTATTTTGTTATTTATTAAACACTAAATGTACAATATATGAACAAGTTTGGTTAATTTTCATTATCCTAAGTTGGCTGTGTAGTGTTGTATTGCAGAACTCAGACTGCCGAGTGGTGAAGCATGCTCGAATTAATGTCATTGTTAAATTAACAGTTAATTTGGAAATTACGAAGTTGAAATTATTTGTCGTCAAGTTTCGATTAATAAAACATAATTATTCTTTTATGGTTATAATATTTCACCGTCTTCCGTCCTCGGTAGTTCTCTGGGTTCGATTTCAACGTGGGCATCGTAGTAGCTCGGATGTCGTCAAATACGCAGGTACATTCTTCTAGTCGTGGAATAGACGTGGGCAGCGCAGGAACGAGACACAATCGCGAGCACCTGGAGGTAGCGGTACCCGTGACGCTACATCGCTTTTGGCGTCACCCCGAATAGTTATTTTTCCGGATCTCAAATCCAGAGTATGAAACTCTGGAAAAATCTACTGTGGTACATATTTGTGCGATTTCTTTTAGAAGGGAAGCACTGAAAAGTGTAAATTTGTTGAAAGTCCAAGGAACAACTGAGTTGCGGGAGGGGTCGCATACAATTTCCCAAGTAGCACACTGGCTTTATAAAGGTAAATTAAATGACTAAATAATCATGTAGATGATTTGCAGCATACTACAAATCATCTACATGAATATTTAGTGACATAATTTAATTTACATGACCAAACAATCATTATATATATATATATATATATATATATATATATATATATATATATATATATATATATATATATATATATGTATATATATATATATATATATATATATATATATATATATATATATATATATATATATATATATATATATATATATATATATATATATATATATATATATATATATATATATATATATATATATGTTATTAAATATGATTTGAAGGAAACAACTACTCAGCGGGCAAATACCCCGACCTGCATTGAATTACACCTTCAAATCATGATAGATCGATAGCCAATATCATTTGTCAATTCCTAACCAGACATAGATCGATTTCGAACTTATTTGTTCTCTTCAGTATGCCATAGGTTATGGAACAGACAAATGATAGTGGCCAACCTGCTAGTTATATACTAACTAAGGTGAAGTGAATAGTGGTGAGAGGTATGAAACTTCTCATATGGTCTGAATGCTACTATCCGACCGACATCCTAGATGTCTCTGTGGCGGATAGCGACTTGCATCACAGCAAGTACCGAGAGCGGCGACCCCTAGCCCAGGTGGACTAAACTAATGTGTTATTAAATATGATTTGAAGGAAACAACTACTCAGCGGGCAAATACCCCGACCTGCATTGAATTACACCTTCAAATCATGATAGATCGATAGCCAATATATATATATATATATATATATATATATATTATATATATATATATATATATATATATATATATATATATATATATATATATATATATATATATATATATATATATATATATATATATATATATATATATATATATATATATATATATATATATATATATTATATATATATATATATATATATATATATATATATATTGGCTATCGATCTATCATGATTGAAGGTGTAATTCAATGCAGATCGGGGTATTTGCCCGCTGAGTAGTTGTTTCCTTCAAATCATATTTAATAACACATTAGTTTAGTCCACCTGGGCTAGGGGTCGCCTTTTTGATAATTCTTTTATAGAAGGCAATTCTTAAATAGTTCTTCTTATTCGTTGTTGCTGCTTCTTGTTTCACTTTCGTAATAATAAGATGTGGATCAGCTTTTATTTTGTTATTTATTAAACACTAAATGTACAATATATGAACAAGTTTGGTTAATTTTCATTATCCTAAGTTGGCTGTGTAGTGTTGTATTGCAGAACTCAGACTGCCGAGTGGTGAAGCATGCTCGAATTAATGTCATTGTTAAATTAACAGTTAATTTGGAAATTACGAAGTTGAAATTATTTGTCGTCAAGTTTCGATTAATAAAACATAATTATTCTTTTATGGTTATAATATTTCACCGTCTTCCGTCCTCGGTAGTTCTCTGGGTTCGATTTCAACGTGGGCATCGTAGTAGCTCGGATGTCGTCAAATACGCAGGTACATTCTTCTAGTCGTGGAATAGACGTGGGCAGCGCAGGAACGAGACACAATCGCGAGCACCTGGAGGTAGCGGTACCCGTGACGCTACATCGCTTTTGGCGTCACCCCGAATAGTTATTTTTCCGGATCTCTGAAATCCAGAGTATGAAACTCTGGAAAAATCTACTGTGGTACATATTGTGCCAAAGATTTCTTTTAGAAGGGAAGCACTGAAAGTGTAAATTTGTTGAAAGTCCAAGGAACAACTGAGCTGCGGAGGGGCTTGCATACAATTTCCCAAGTAGCACACTGGTTTTATAAAGGTAATAAATGACTAAATAATCATGTAGATGACTGTTGCAGCTACTACAAAATCATCTACATGAATATTTAGTGACATAATTTAATTTATATGACCAAACAATCATTATATATATATATATATATATATATATATATATATATATATATATATATATATATATATATATATATATAAGTATATATATATATATATATATATATATATATATATATATATATATATATATATATATATATATATATATATATATATATATATATATATATATATATATATATTATCTAAATATGATTTGAAGGAAACAACTACTCAGCGGGCAAATACCCCGACCTGCATTGAATTACACCTTCAAATCATGATAGATCGATAGTTAATATCATTTGTCATTCCTAACCAGACATAGATCGATTTCGAACTTATTTGTTCTCTTCAGTATGCCATAGGTTATGGAACAGACAAACGATAGTGGCCAACCTGCTAGTTATATACTAACTAAGGTGAAGTGAATAGTGGTGAGAGGTATGAAACTTCATATGGTCTGAATGCTACTATCCGGACCGGGACATCCTAGATGTCTCTTGTGGCGGATAACGTAACTTGCATCACAGCAAGTATCGAGAGCGGCGACCCTAGCCCAGGTGACTAAACTAATGTGTTATTAAATATGATTTGAAGGAAAACAACCACTCAGCGGGCAACACCCTGACCTGCATTGAATTAAGTACACCTTCAAATCATGATAGATCGATAGCCAATATATATATATATATATATATATATATATATATATATATATATATATATATATATATATATATATATATATATATATATATATATATATATATATATATATATATATATATATATATATATATATATATATATATATATATATATATATATATATATATATATATATATATATATATATATATATATATATATATATATATATATATATATATATATATATATATATATATATATATATATATATATATATATATATATATATATATATATATATATATATATATATATATATATATATATATATATATATATATATATATATATATATATATATATATATATATATATATATATATATATATATATATATATATATATATATATATATATATATATATATATATATATATATATATATATATATATATATATATATATATATATATATATATATATATATATATATATATATATATATATATATATATATATATATATATATATATATATATATATATATATATATATATATATATATATATATATATATATATATATATATATATATATATATATATATATATATATATATATATATATATATATATATATATATATATATATATGATTTTACAGTATATTACAAATCATCTATATGGTTGTTTAGGTATTTAGTTTACCTTATGAAACCAGCAACCTGGGGGTAGACTTTGTATCCGCCTAGGGCACTGGCGACTATTGAATATGTTATACCACATTTCAGTATTTGAGCACATGGATCCTAAGCAAGATTTTAAGGCATGACAAACAGCACTGAATAAAAAGTTTTAGAAAAAATTGAAAAAGATATTGAAAAAAGCTGTAAAAATTGCGCTGCCACCCCAGATTACTTCAAGATATTAGAAAAAAATATTTGCACGAAATTTTTTCGTAATCAGGAAGAAAATTTATTGACCCGTTGGTTTTTTTTCGATTTTCGAAAATTTTTATTTTTTGTAAAGTTGGTATTTTGAAATTTAATTGATTCATTAAATTTCAAAATGCATATCTTTACAGAAAAGAATTTTCGAAAATTATAAAGAAAACGGTGGATAAATGTTCTTTTTTGATTAAGGAAAAAATTATTTTAGTAATGGTCATGAAGTAATCGGGGATAGCATCGCATTTTGCAACTTTTTTCACTTCTTTTTCTGCAAAACTTCTTCATTCAGTTTTAATAGTCAGTGTCAAAATATTGCTTAGGTTCCACGCTTCAATATTATATATGTATAACCTAACCACCAGCGTTGATAAGCTTAGGTACTGCCAGACATCTTGCAGTAAAGGGCTTAAGAGCAATTTTGGCGCTGTACCCTGAAAATTTCAAGTCTTAGAATAATAACGTTTAATTTGAATTAGAAAATATTT